>ML120426.1:440626-560781 GCA_003788595.2 Choiromyces venosus 120613-1 | reverse complement strand
TAGGGGACACCAGGGCATGCATTGTGAGTATCATGGTATCCCAATGCACCATAGGTGCAGAGTCGACATTACAGTAGAAGATGTCAGAATTGGAGGTCACCACAATGAAAGAGCTTATGATCAAGCAGCATCTCGACAAAACTGGCGAGGATTAGACATGGTTAGGATGCAACAGCCATGGATCAGTCGCTGTTGGGAGGTAATGGCTAAGTACCAGGTGTTGTCATGATATACAAGGTGGAGGGGTCTGTGTCCAGATACTGTCTAGATGTACCATCTACATGACTCAATGTCAGGGGGTACTGTCATGATGTGATGTTGCTTCAAAGTTGCATCATGATTAACACTTATCGTGATGTGCACCCTATGTATCAGATTCAGGGAATGCACTGGGCGCAACATAATATTTTTTCTGATGTGAGCTGCACATGTGCACACCTCATGTGTGTAGGGTATATAAGTCTAGCCCATCTTCACTTCTTTCCTCCTTTCCTCCTTTCCTTCTCTTCTCTCCACCACAGAGGAAGATAAGAAGAAGATCCTTTCTCTCCTTCTCTCCTTCTTGCGTTCTCTACTTCTGTACATTCCTTCTTCCTTCTGTCTCTTAACAGGAGGGTCTTCCCCCCCCTCTAGCCTGCAATTGCCTTTTTTTTTTCTTTTTTTTTTGTCTTTTTTCTTGTTCCTTTTCCTCTAACTCCGATGGCGCCTCGGATGTTGATCAGGCGACTGGTGAATAAGGGAAAGTAAGTACAACCCACAACATCATTGACTTTGTGGAGTGAGCAATATTAACGTTTCTTTTCATCTTAGATGTCTCACTGTCTCTGTCGTTCCTGCTGCCCATCTCCTTCCTGCAGCTTGACCTTGGGGAAGTGAAGTCCAGATGGGAAAGTAAGTAGAGTCTATCTAAGTTTTATCATGTGATAATTACTAACCTTTCCTTTTTTTTCTTAGGCATCCTGCTTCCGAGCCTGTTGAGCTGCATGGGTGGAGTAGGAAATGGAGAGCACTGGCATACACAGTTGCGAACAACCCGAGCCAATTGACTTCATCGGAGAGGCTACCCTTCAAGCCAGTGGTGGAGGATTCCTTGTAAGGGAAACCCAACCTACCCTCATCTGTCAGAGACATTTAAACCAATACTCATAGGGGACGCTATGTTAACATAGCATATGCCAAAATCTAGTGTGGGTTCAGGCACCTACACTAGATCACTGTAGCATACAGTGAATGGCACGACCATATCAAGGAGCACTTGACTGGGTGCTGCCGGGACCTCTGCCGCCTGACCGAATATGAATTGGATCCGGTCCCTAGTTATGCTCACTCCCTTCCCCGCGTCACAGCCTGGCTCACACTTGTTAAAGACATGCACTGGGCCGATGACATCTGGGAAGTGGAGCACAACCTCAGGCTCTTGGTCTATGACATGGCCAAGAACCTGAGGACATCGAATGGAGGTCATCTGGTGGAGGGAAAGAAGGTTGGTGGTGAGGTCCAGGGACCTGTAAGTAAGTGTCGCCCCCATCCCATATATTATATGCTATCCTTGTGCTAACGCATATTTTCAGTAGCTCAAGCAGATTGGGACTCTCGTTATTGACCGCGGGCAATAAGGATCCATATCGTTCATTAGTCGGGTGCCTGAGAAACTGGGTACCCATTCCTTGACTACCCCTGCTGTGCCAATGACTCTGACTAGGGAATCACCTAGGGAGTCATGGCATCACCAAGGATTGAAAGTCTGCTCAGGGTAGTCAAGCAGCAGCTTGTGGACTGGGCAATCCGATGCCACCGATCTCTCCTCGAGGTGACTGGTGAGGGTGCTCAGCTACTTAGTTGGGTGCCCTCCGATCCTCTCCCACTCCGTGAACTCATTTTACTTCATGAAGATGAGGACATCCTGGTTTGGCTCCTTGCTAACGGTGGCAAACACCCCTTGGACCTGATGGTCCTGGAGTCACGCCTCAGTGAGGGAGAGGATCGTGACTAGACCCCTACGCCTGCCCATGGCAGATATCCATTCTTTGACCACAAGGTCTGGGATCCCTGTAGGTGGGCCGGAGGTATCGGGGAGGTCATGCAACAGGAGGAGGTAGATGAGGAGGAGGCGGAGGAGGAAGAGGAGGTGGAGGAGGAGGTAGCGGAGGAGGAGCAGGAGGAGGAGGCAGAGGAGGAGGAGGAGGGGCAAGATCTTGGCAAACATGCTATTGTGATTGAAGATGTCAGTTTCTAACCCTAACCATATTTTAGTTACCATCTCAGCCAATCACAAACACATAGGACAAGGACGCAGAAATGGACAAGGAACTGGGTCCCTCGAGCCCTCCTCCCACCAGGAGCCTGGACTCCCCCCCGTTGCTCCCAGTGAGCCTCCTGGCCTGTCTGAGCAAGGCAAGTACAGAAGGTTGCTTGATCTTGTCCGACAGTAGCCTTTGATGGCTGAGTTCCTTATGACTCTCTGCGCTGTTGGTAGCTTTCCCCGTGCTGCCTCCTCCCTGGCTCCACTAGTTGTTTGGATTATGAAGCACACTCCTTTCCACCAAGCCCCTTCTCTGCGCCCAGTTCCCCCCGCAGGCTGCCTCTCAACACTGTACCCACGACCCAATTCCTCTGGCCCTGGAGACCCCCCTTACGCCTTGGTGAGGAACAAGATTCTGGGGTCCCCGGAAATAATCCTTTTGTGGCTTTTTTTTTCTAGCTAATTTTTTTATTTTTTTATTAGGTACCTTTGTGTTAGGTGGTTTTTAGATAGGGAGCTTTATCTCTTAGACTAAAGAAAAGATTTAAAAATTTGTGAACTAATGCGGCATCTTTTGTGATGTTCAGTGCCTCTATATAATAGTAAAGATACAGTGGGATGACCTTGCTTTGACATCTCATATTGCTAGCCGTTTTGATTTCGAGTGCCTGGTATGTGATAATAGTGATTGCATCATGCCCCCTTACTATGGCGTCTGATGTTTTCTTGATTTGGCACATCTCATATTGTCTATTGTTAACTGGCCTAAAGTCAGCTCATTGTATGTCAATTATCTACTAGGGTATTGAGGTTAGTGATGAGATGGACCGGGTTTTGAAGTTGGTCAGAAACAGTCGGGCTACAACTCCTGTCTGTCTCATCACTAACATCCGGGTGCAAGTAGGTTAGATTGCTTGAATTCAGCCTCTCGGGTGTTCAAGCTGTGTTGACACGACACCAGGAGATGATTTTCAGACACTGTTAGTACTAGTTAGGCAATGCGAGAATACCACAGTGCCAATAGTATCGGTAAACAATACCATTCATGGTTAGGTTTTATTAAGCCATGCACACTAACAACACCCTCATTTCATCTAATTTTTTCATGCCAGAGTCTTGAGTCCAATTGTAGTTGAGAATGCTTAGATTATTACAAAGGTAATGTTGAACACCCTAAAAACACCATTTTGCAGGCAAATATTTTGCTTCAATAATGAGTGATAGTCTGTGAACCTGCATGCCCCTTCCCCCCATTGGGGAGCCTCCTGTATAAGACCTGACACATTGTATACAATACAAGAAAACTATACAAACTTCTTATCTTGATCAAACTGTGCTTGAGATACCTATGATTCTACTCTGGCCTGAATCCTAACCTACCTTACTCTAACTACCCTATTACAACATGAATAAGCAACAGGCCAATACAGTCAGTCAGCCAGTACCCCAAGTCAGCAATCTATACAGAGGTAGACATGACATGCAACCTGGCATGATGTGATCTGGAAAAGGGAGATCCAGAACACGTCAAAACAAATCTTAAGACACATCTTCAACTCGGGATTCTTCACCACCCCCGATTCCAAGCCTACTAGGAAGAGCACCAAAGTACCAACAGAAGGGCAAAGTACTAACCATGGTGCATGCAGAACCTGAAAGTAAACCCAATGATCAATTAAATAACCAAACAGTGCATCTATTGGATGATAGTAGTGATGAGTACCAAATCTCACATGGACAAGAAAAAAAGTAGAATCAGACACCGTACCTGATGGAGAAGGTATCGATATTGCAGATGGCCCTCGATCAAGATGTGATCATGACTCACAAGTCGCTAATAGCAAGGAAGACAAATGGGCAAGAACTATATGCATTTCGACCACATTAGGGGGTCAGGAGATAGGTCTTGCTCGTCATACAACCACGGATCTCAGACACATAATTCAGCTGAGAGCCTACAGTCCTCCAATGTTCCCATTATCAAGTGATGAATGGTTATCATCCCCACTGGGTAGCCTGCATGGTCCTGCATCTGGTACCCTGATCTTTAGTCCAGCTCCTTACTCTCGGTGAAATCTAGTGACAGGTGCGCAAAGGGCCATATTAGATGATGTGAAGACTCTGTTTCTACTGTACACCCTGTTTGAGCAGCCACTCCTGAATGGTGTTGCTCTGATAGCCCAGGTGTACAAGGTTTGGGATACCGCACTTGCTAATATTGCATATGCTGAAAACATCCAACCCTCAGAGCAGTGCATCAGTTTGGTAAGTAGACCCAGGCAGATATAACACAATGCAGAATGCATTACTAACCTAGAAAGACATGTCAAAAACACTCTGGGGTACGATCCCAGTTTGTACATGAGGTGAAGAAAGAGATTGAGGAGTTATCCAGTCTGCCTGATGATCCCACAGCTATGGCACACAGAGTTGATTATCTGCTAGAATGGGACAGGTTTATGTGCAACCCGATAGTGTACAATGTTTCTCTCAACCAGATGCGTACCATATAGTGACCCTTACTGACTGTAATTGGACATAACCCAGGGCCTGACATTACGATTCCTTGCACCCCAGATTCCTGAGGTGATTTTCTATAAGTACTTTGCAGGAAAGATGATGCAAGGTATCGTGGATCCTGGGTTTCTTGCACACATCAATGACACTATGATCTACTTGATGTACACTATAATCTGCCATACACCGTATGCATGGTAAACAGGGATATGTTAGGAGCCCAGGGACTTCAAGCCTGAGGCAGTCGGGGGTGAGTGTCCAAATCATCCAACTATTCATTCGTGACCATGGCGGCTAACCTGTTACCAAACATACCAGAACATTTTGACCAACAAAAAGAAACTTGGGTAAGTACCCAAGGAGGATCCAGGATATCATTGTCGAAAATATTTGACAAACAATGGATAAGAGGGTTGCGTAAGTTCACGGGGTGCAGTGGGACTGCCGTGAAGGATATGACCACAATTGGGAAGTTGTAAGTGCTGAGCTTGAGAGTTGGATATTCAACCACACTTCTACATAGCCTGTACTGCGACACACTAATCACCGGAACCTGGACATAGTGGGACATCAGGAATGTCAGAATACATCACCAGAAATGGATAGGTAGTTTCACTTGAGCTAGACATTGGTACCCTGGGAGCTTTAGTTACAAGGGTCGGGTCCTCTGAGTCCAGATGATTCTCAGGAAGGGCAAGCAGCACCAGCGGGGATCCTTCCTCTCTCTCAGGAGGACTCGTTGAACCTTGTGGATTCTCAGGAATCCCAAGCAGCACCAGCAGGGATCCCTTCTCTATCTTGGGGGGTCTCGTTGAGCTTTGGGGATTCTCAGGAAGTACAAGCAGTACTAGCAGGGCTGTCATAGTAAGCTGGACAATGATGAGCAGGGGGGGTGGGACCGTCATCCAGGGTGATTAAGGGGAATTAAGAACATGTAAAGATTATGTGTAATATATTTGATTTAGCTTACTATGATGAGACTACAATAGAAACTAAAGGACATAGTGCAAAGGAATAATCAGGACGATATTCACCATAGAATCTATGAAAAGCAGCCATCTGGAGGGTGTCAGGGCAATCACAATATAGTATATAGGATATCAGGAGGGAGTTGGGAAGCTTGGGCAATACTGGGCACAACACCCAGATGGTATCAGGGGTAATTCACTATGCTTAAGAAGGCATCCTGAAGAGGTCCAGACATGAAGTAGTAGCATCAAGATGAGATGTCGCACTCGAGGTGAAATCTGGACGCATCGTGTATGCAGGCGGGGATCTAGATGACACGAGTGTCACTTAAAAAGAATCTGGATGGAAAAGCCTGATGATAGGTGGCATCAGAGCATGCATCATGAGTATCGTAGAATCCCGATGCACACAAGTGAGGATGCGATGTCAGGATAGAAGATGCCACAATTAGGTATCACTACAATGTAAGAGCTTAGGATCGGGTAGTGTCTGGATGCAACATGCTAGGATCAGATGATGTTAGGATGTAACACCTGAGAATCAGACATTGTTAGAATGCAACACCTGAGGATCAGATATTGTTAGGATGCAAGAGCGCAGAATCAGACGTTGTCAGGGCACACCTGTCATAGAGGTCTGTGTCTGTATACCGTCATTATGCACCAGGTGCATGACTTGACGTCGGGACATGATGTCGGTTCGACAGTATGTCCTGGTTAACAGTTATCATTATGGGCACCCTGTACGTCAGACACACAGGATGCATCAGGCAAAAGATAATATTTTTGCTGATGTGGCATTAAGTCAGGTTGTTGTATATTCATTATCTACTAGCCTATTGATGTTAGTGATGAGATAGACCAGTGCTTGAAGTTGGTCAGGAACAGTTACCATATAACCCCTCTCTGTCTCATCACCAACATCCCTGTGCAAGTAGGTTAGATTGCTTAAATTTAGCCTCTTGGGTGTTTCGCTGAATTGACTCGATGCCCAGAGATACTTTCAGACACTTCTAGTGCTAGTTAGGCAATATGAGAATACCATAGTGCCAATAGTGTCAGTAAACAATACCTTTTCTGGCTAGATTTTATTAAGGCACCTACTCTAGCAATACCCTCATTTTGTCTGACGTTTTCATGCTAGAGTCTTGAGTACAATCATAGTTGAGAATGGTTGGATTATTATGAATATAATGTTGAACACTCTAAAAATGCCATTTTGCAGGAAAATCTTTTGCTTCAATTATGAGTGATAGTTAGTGAACCTACACCCCTTCCTGGAGCCCTGTATATTAGACTTGATGTATCATATACAACATGAGAAAACTGTACAAACTTCTCATCATCACTGAACTGTTGACACAATAGCAAAAGGTATGGTAATATATTTCTACAGTACCAACCCTTCATTGCATCATGACTGCACAACATCTAATGGCATTAGTGTTGCAACAACATGATATCCTATCATGTCATAGTCATGACAGCATGATGTCCCATGGTATCATGTTCATGATACCGGTACTTGTACCCCAATCCTTGTACCTTCTCCTATGTGCCTCTATATTCTCTTCTATGGGTCTCCCCACTCCAGCTATGTCCTCCCACTACTAAACTATTCCATCAAGTTTTCCAATTTCTATATACATCAGCCTCTTGCAATAACCTCAGTGAACCTTATTTCTGACCAACCACTCAAAGGTGGCAGATTGAGAAAGTTACAAACCACTATACATCTCTCTATATAGGTCTTCATGACTGAAATACCTTTGGGACCATATTGTAAGATTTCTCAGGTTGCAAGAATTAGTATTCCAATTGGTTTAAATCTATTTGTGGAGCTTCTCCTCTGTGTAAATACTCATGATACTAGAACTGACCATATTCTCAACAAACTACCTTATGCTCCACGATTCTCAATGCACTATATCATGCTACATCTTTCTCAACTCCACCAGCATCATACAGCCCCTCGTCAGAAGTGTTCATGATCACTTTACTAAGCAACAGTACCTCGCTAAATGCCACCTCACTATGTTGATTGTCACCATACCTGCTTCATATTTTCACAACAGTGTCATGAAAATCTACCACCTCCTTTTAATAGTTTACCCTTTCTCTGAATTTCCTAGGATTAATCGATCTGGATATACATTAATAAAAAAAAAAGTGAAACCCAAAGACCACCTAAAGAGAAGTGACCAATGTTGAAAAAGGCATGATCATCAGACTTTTCTACTGCCTCCAGAATTTAGCCCTTATTGCTCAAATTATTGGATGGCTATGGACAACCATTAAAAGCTTCCTTGCTCATGCATGTGAGAGTCTATCACTGGATAATCTTCCTCTCCCCAGTCACACACCTATTCTCACCCAGTGACAGTGTATCACAATCACCCAAGGAGCCAAATCTAACTGAAAAATGAAGAGATCAGATTTCAGGGATAAATATGTGCAAGGATTCCTCTTTCTACTGGTTTGTACCCCTATGAGTAGTAGGTCATGATTCTCTAACAAATTTATAGTAGATAGAGTACTCAGAGAAGCCAATATTAAGAAATGGCTGGCCAAATCGAGACCAAAGCTCAAGCCTGAGCATATTGCTAAGAGATGGAAGTGGGCTACAGATTACAAGGATTAGATAGCTGAGAATTTTGAGAGAGTCATCTGGAGTGATGAATGTAGTATGGAGAAATCTAAGGATCTAAGGCAGTAGTGAGTTTTCACAGAACCTGGGGAGCAGTGGCTTGCAGAGTGTATCCACCCAAAGGAAAAGGATAAGGGTATTTTACTTATGGTATGGAGGTACTTTTGAGGCAAGAGAAATGTTTCTTTGGTTCCTATTACCCAAAATATCAACAAGACCAGGTATGTTAGGCTCTTAAGAAGGTATCTTTTTTCTATAATTCATTAAATGATTTCTTTTGGTATGCAACTTGAAGATATTCTTTTCAGCAAGATAATGCTCCTGTTCACAAGGCTTATAATGTTATGGCATAGTTGGAGAGAAATTGTATTGAAGTGGTGGAACACCCCCCTTACTCCCCTGATTTATATCATATTGGGCATGCAAGAGTTGAGCTTAAAAAGTGATTATACTGGCAGTATCCAAGGATTGGAGATACCCCAGGAGGAAAAGAAGCTGTTAAGAAGAGGCTTGTGTGGTAGATAGATGAAGTGAATAGAAGAAAATAGGGAAATTAGATAATGAGTTTTGATCAAAGTTTGTGTATAATTCTTAACTGTATGAAAGACTTTTTACTTCTATCCACTTGACATGAAGGTGGATCAAACTATATACTATTAAAAACCCAGCCTCATGAATGTCCATCCCTTTCATTACATAACCGCTCCTCACTTCATCCCATAATACTCCTTGTTTCACTCCTTGTTTTGCTACAGTGCCACACCACCACTCCTCGCAGGAGTCTCGAGCCAGACATCTTCTCACAGGAGTCCAGACTATGCAATGCCGGAGGTTATTGTAAAGCAACTCGTAACATCCTCTACTGCATAACAACACTCACACCCTTCATGATAACCTTTGTCAGAAGTAAAGAGAAAAGAAAGACAAAGATGACATCGGCGACCTCATTAAAAAACCTGTCAATGACTGTAGCCAGGAAAAAGAGTATCCCATACATGATAAGGAAATAAAAAACAAAAATAAGGAAACAAACTATGTCAAATTTAAAAGTACTCCTCCCACCCTTCAACTCAAACTTAATAACCCCATACCTGTGACATGTCACTCATGGGTGTCTCGTGACAATGACTTTGTTATGATGTCAGCAGTGATCTCAACAGTGGGTAGATATTGGAGAGAGATGTGGCCTTAAGCACATGAATCTGAAATGAAGTACTACTTTATATTGATATGCTTACTATGAGCATTAAAGTGTGGAGATTCAGCAAGACTGATAGCTCCCTGGTTACCAGAGAGCAGTAGTTGAATAGCTGGCTTATTTGTTTCTGGTTGACTATCAGTAATCTCATGGTAGAGTCAGCAGAGCCAAATTCCTCCTTGGGTTGCCTCAGAGCAGCCGATGTATTCTGCTTCAGAAGATGATAATGATACTAGAGATTACTTTTTAGATTTCCAAGATACAGCAGCACCAGCAAGAGTAAACACATAACCTGATGTAGATTTCTCATCATTTAGGACTCCAGTGAAGTCGGAGTCACTGTAGCCAACTTAACCATCTGTGGAGTTATAAACAAGGGCTAGAGTGGTAGTTTGCTTTAGATATCGAAGTAGTCACTTCATAGCAAGCTAGTGATCGGTAGTCGGTTTTGTGTTAAATTTACTTAATGCTGCGATCGTGTAGGCAATATCGGGTCTCATTCTGATAGCTAAATACATCAAGCTACTGACCAAGGACTGATATTCTTGTGGTTTGGCTAGTTGTCAGTGTCCTTAGCGAGAAGCACCTTCCTACCGATCTCCATTGGAGTATGAATGCTATCATAGTGTTCTATGTTAAAGTGCTGTAAAACTTTCACAATAAACAATGCCTGATGAAGTCGGAAGGTTCCATTCGGTAAACGTTCGATTTCTAAGCCAAGTAACTACCGCGCAGACCCTAAATCATTCTTCCGATACTTCGCATAGAGGAGGTCTTTTGTTTCCTCAATTCGACAATGCCTTTTTGAGGTGATTAACAAATCATCAATGTAAAGAAGTAGTAGAAGCTGACAATCATTCGACTGATATAGATTAGGATTGTTGAGAGACTTCCGAAGGCCAATTGAAAGTAGGAACTTGTCAATGTGATGGTACCAAAGCCGTGGTACTTCTGTAATGGGGGTGCCCTAAGGGAAGATGGATCACAAGTTCACGACCGCACTGAGGTGACTCAAAGATCAAAGCAATAATCAACAGTTGAGTGAAGTAGAATCAAAACAGTAAAACTTAATATTGTTGAGTCGCAGCTTCACTCAGTAAGTTTCTTGAGAGGCAGTTGATTGCCAGAGTAGAGTGGGACTTGCATATAGTTTAAGTAGAATATCATATACTGCCAGTTCCCACCCCACACTACTCTAACTTAATCATGAGCAAACCTGTCTCCTCCAGGCTAGCCAACACACACCATTAAGGATATTATTCCTTTGTAGATATTGGTTGCTCTGGCTAAATCTCCTTCTGACATCAAGTGTTTCAGCACTGCATCTCTAATGCCACTGCTGGAGCAAGACTCTTCATATCATTGACATGCTAGTGGCGAACTATCATGCAACTGACGAGATATACCCTTTACGAACTCTCATACCCATATGCATTTCATCTATGCAAACCTTTAGTCGACATAGCTCTGATGATCGAGCTGAGCATTCTACTTCATTCTAGTCAAGTCTTCGCCTGATAGGCAAGTCTACTCGACTCCTCTATTGAGGTACATTGATGATTGGGCTGGTGGGAACTACCCACAGTCAACTCCCCGAAAGTACAACTACCATGATAAGAATCATGCTTTTAGAGTTTTCACACAACCCCAATAGTCTTACAGTGATTGGACACGAGTTGTGTCTATGTGCGATTCACCTACCTGGAGATGCTTCAATATCTTCCATACCACCCTGGGACTACCCAGGAGGCTCTGGTCAACCCTTCCAGTATTACCTGAGTAACTCCTTCAGTTCTTGTCCATTTTCCACATTTGGTACCAGAAGATAGCCCTTCTTCAGAGGTGCACCCTATGCCCTCTCATATATCCTATGGAGAGCATCCGGTCGGATGGACGGCGACAACTTATACGGTATTACAAGAGTACCTCCACTCTGTTCCTTTTGTAAGGAATGGAGCAACTCAACAACTGTAAGCCCATGATGTGCGGTCCTTACACTGGGGCCGCAAGGGGGTGTTAGAAATACCTCTGTAAAATCCAGTGGCATTTGGAGGCCTGTAGCTCCTCCTATAGCCCCCCAAACACTACCAGGTTTGTTGCCTTTAGATTTTACTGGAGAGTCCAATCCTTATAGGATCGCCCCCTGCCCCAAGTAAGTACCTCTACATGCTCGGTAGGGTAACTCGAGTGCCATGTCAGCGTAACTCAGACCTTATAGCAGGGTAACCCATGCCTCATATCAGGGTAACTCAAGCCTTGTTACATGAGGCTTTCCCAAGCCTGCCTTTTATACTACAATGTCATATTACATATAGTTGTACATTATAGCAAACCTAACTATCCTTACCCATTGATCTCAAGGTCTCTGGTATGGGTATAAGAATAGTTTACTGTAAGACACCCGCAGGTGGGTCGTTACATGACCCCCCCCCTTCTTTACGGTCCTTCTAGACCATTAGTAATGTGTTTTATTTCCTGGCTTCAGTATATCTGCAATCCTGTGATCCCTTACCTTTGATAGATACCTCTGGTGAAAATCATTAAGGGCCTGAATAGCCATTCCCTCTAGCATCTTGAAAGGTTCCCATGAATTCTCCTCTGGTCCATAACCTTCCCATACTGCTGAGTATTGAACGAAACGGTGGTGGGAACTCATCTTTATCCTGCCATACCAACGACTATCCAGGATAGCGTCAACCACCTAGCTTGGCTCATTGTCTACTCTCTCTGGTAACGGAACTTCCTTCTGAGGCCTACCCACTGGATCATCATGGTATGGTTCCAGTAGACTGACGATGAATACAGGATGGATTGACCAGCGAGCTTTAAGTTCAAGCTCATAGGCCCTGGACCCTACCTTTCGTTTAACCACAAATGGGCCAAACATTCAGTGCTCTAACTTCTCCATCGGCCTCTTTGTCTGGATGTTTTTTCGGTTCAACATTACCCGGTCGGCCTTTCTCGCAACTACATTGGTTACATCTTCCATTGTAATGTATTCTGGAGATGGTAGCCTCTTTTGGTCATGCCACTTCCGTTGCCTTTCTTGTGCCCCTTGTAAGGATTCTCTGATCGCTTGCAATGTACCTTCCCAGTTCCATACCAAGAGCTCCATGATTGGATCAATCCCTTGGCTGTCTGGGACTATGCCTGACCAGTTTGTACAAAGGTTGAATCCATATTTAATCTTAAAAGCAGAAGCCCTTGTGGATTCCGAGGTAGAAGTATTGTATGCATACTCTGCCAAGGGTAACAAAGACACCCAATCATCTTCCTGATATGAGCAATAGCTCTGAAGATATTGTTCCAAAGTCTGCTTCACCCATTCAGTCTGCCCATTGGTTTCTGGATGCAAAGCTGTTGATATATTAAGCTTGATTTGTAGTAACTTCATTAAGCTTGCCCAAAACTTAGAGGTGAATCAGCTATCTCAGTCTGAGATTATCGATTCTGGGAGCTCATGTAGGTGCCATACCTCCTTTAAGAATATTAATGCCAACTTTTCTATAGACACCTCTGTTGTCAATGGTATGAAGTGAGCCATTTTCGAGAATCACTCAACAATGACCCATATCTTTGTATATCCCTCAGACTCCAGTAATGCTACAATGAAGTCCATGGAAATATCATTGCCTGGTCTTATTGGCACCTCAATTGGTTCAATTAATCCAAATTTCTTATGCTGCACTGTCTTGCTCCTGTGACATGTATCGCAAGTACGTACATACTCCATGATGTCCTCATCCATCTTTGGCCAGTAGAAGTTTGCCTTGATTCGTCTAACTGTCTTGTATATCCCAAAGTTTCCACAATATGGGAATCATGTTCTGCCTCCATGATTGCTTGCTTGAACCCTTTTTCCTCAGGTATGTACCACCTATTCTTATAGAGCAGCATCTCCTTCTCTATTGAAAAACTAGGGTCAACTTCTTTCTGCCCACCCATGACTGACTTGAATATGCTCATGTACTTGTCATCTACACTGGTTGCTTTCTTAAGCACTTCCAAAAAGGAAGATTGCAACCGATAGCTTTGTCAAGATTGCAACACCTGTGGTCACAAGATGTCCCGCTCCTCATTTACAACCCATTGACAAGGTCGGAAAAAGGTTGTTTCAGGGTTTGGTTGAGAATTACCCCCCCCTTCAAGGCGGTAGTCCCTACACCTTGACAATGCATCTGCCTTCTCATTCAACCTACCTTCATGGTAGATAACCTTAAAATTGAATGGTTGTAAGAATTCTGCCCAGCGGTGTTGCCGTCTATTCAGTATCTCGGTACTATTAAAGAATTCAAGATTCTTGCAATCAGTATGTATAAAAATCTGATAAGTGACAGACCTCAGTAACTGATTCCATTCTTTGAATGCTGCCACAATCGCAGTCATTTCCTTTTCATGGACATCATAATTCACCTTTGCTGGTACGAATTTCCTACTATGATAGGCCACGGGGTGTCATTTCTCGTCCTCACAGAGCTAGGACAGAACAGCACCTAATGCAAAGTCACTTGCATCAGTTTCTAACTTTGTTGTCCAGTTAGGGTCAAAGTGTGCTAGAATAGGGCTGGATGTAAACAACTCCTTCAATTGTTCAAAAGCCTCTGTGCAGGCTGATGTCCAGTCCCATTTAATGTCCGTCTTTATTAGGTCGGTCAATGGCCTCAGTATCTTGCTAAACCCCTTGATGAACCTTCGGTAGAAGTTAGCAAAGCCCATGAACCTTTGTACTTCGACGACGCTCGTTGGACTCGAATAGTTCTTGATCGATTCCATATTTTCCACTGTCATTGATATCCCACGATCAGATATCTTATACCCTAGGAATTGAACTTCTCTCTGGTGGAAGGTTGACTTCTTGATACTAATGCATAAGGCTGCTTCTCTCAGCTTTTCCATTACTCTCCTAACTAGAGCAACATGCTCCTCTATAGTCTCTGAGTAGATCAGGATATTGTCCATATAAGCGATGACTACTTTATCTAGTAGACTTCTAAATACATCATTTATCATGCTCTTGAAAGTAGATGGTGTGTTTCATAACCCAAAAGGCATCACGGTATACTCATACAAGCTATACCGACAATGAAAAGCAGTCTTCCATTCTTCACCCTTTGACATTCGCAAAAGGTAATAACTGTTTTTCAGATCTAACTTGGTAAATACGGTTGCTTTCCGAAGTCTATCCCTCAGCTCATACATTAGCGGGAGGAGATAACGGTTCTTCATGGTTATCTTGTTCAGTCCTCTGCAGTCAATACATAATCGTAGTGTACCATCTCGCTTTGGTACAAATAATATAGGTGCAGCAGCCGGTGAACTAGATCTCCTGATCTTTCCAGTTGCCAGCATCTCATCAAGGTACTCTTGGAGTGCCTTCAGTTCCTTCTCTGAGAGGGGATAGATCAGTCCAAAAGGAGGAGTCGTTCCTGCCTATAGTTCAATCCTGTAATCATACTTAGAGTGCCGCGGTAAGGACTCTATCTTTTGTTGACTAAAGATATCACTAAAGTCCTTATGTTCTAGGAGGAGCTTGATTGCAATATCATTCCCGTCTTTATCTGAGCATTTAGCCATCCCAAGGAGATGGACAGATCCCTGATCCTCAGTCATCATTTCTTCCTCAGTGATGAATTCTAATCACCGGTAACCACATCCAACTAGGCAATTTGCCTTACAGTATGCTGACTGCCAGGCCACTATACCCTTTCGCAATCAATGTCCAGGTTATGCTCACAGACCCAGGACATCGGTAGATACCCATCAATTTTGCCCTCTGGCATTTCTGCAATCTCAAAGCTCATTTTATTTCAGTGTTCTCCTATTCTCATCTTTTCAGCCTTGGTATAATGGAGACCTGATCCTGGGATATTGTTCCCACTTGCATCTAATATGGGGGAAGGAGGCTTCCTTCAGACACAGTTCATTTGAATGTCTTTTACCCATCTGCTACTGAGCACAGCTCCCATAGCGCCACTATCCAGGAGTAGTACTGCTTCCACACTATTCCTTTTCTCATTCAGCTACCACTCAAGTCTAATCTTTACTCCGATAGACTTCGTATGTTGTGGGAGACCTGAAATTCTCTGCCGCTTTCTAGTTCTATCTTCACCAAACATTTCTAGTATCAATAATGTTAGTAGGTAAGTAAGGGTATGGGGTCTCTCATCTTCCAATACAAGAGAGGTTAAAATAGGTTAATTGCAGTTAAGTTTAAAGTGTTTTGCAAACAGTTAAGTTATAAAATCATGAGTCAAAGTAAGTAGTGCTGTTTACTATCACGCCAGTATGATTTCAGGTACTAAACCCTCCTCAGGTAAACATGGAAATAACTTTCAATTGTATATAATCAAGTCCCGCCTGATGTAAACTTAAGTAAACCAAATCCAAACAAACCAAGAAAAACCAGACAGAATATAAAAGAAACCTAATAGACCCATAACAGAGAGAACCCTTAATACCGAAAACCCAGAAGAAAACCTTTTCCATCCTTGACTATCTTACTCCGCTGAGCCTAGTCAGATTTTAGCTTTCTATACATGGTCTTTGGAGGGTGGACTTACCATGTCCATCTCCAGTCCACCAAGTTTATCACCCCCGCATGCCATCGTTGGCCTAGGGAATTGTCAGTTGCTAACTAAGTTCTTTTCAGATGGTTACTTACCTAGTCCAAAGCATCCGTATCAACTTCCATTATCTGAGGAGTTGATTTGCAGACTTCAAGGATTTTTCTAGTAACAGTAGGAGGGGCCTCAATGCACTTAACTTTGTTAGAGGGACCAGAGGGATGGCCCCCCTCTTCTGCAGATTGCTTGCGTGCCTTTGGCTGTCTTGGAAGAGCTAACAACTGGAGTAACTAAGGTACACTTCCGCCAGAAGTGACCTGGTTGTCCACATTTGGTGCATTGGCCTAAATTTCGGCACTTGTCAAGGAGCATGCTATGAATATTCTTATGAGCAATTGAATATTTTGAATTTTCCGGCTTTGACTGACAGCTGCCTGAAGAGTTAGCAGGTTTGGGATTCTGCTTACCCGAACCCTTTCCCTTCTTCTGTTGCTTCTTTGAGGAATGCTTGTCCTCACTCTTATCATGACTGGATCCTTTATCCTTAACCACTATTCAGCTAAAGCATGTGTTGTCCTCCAAGTCATGGCCAGTTTTCCTTAGGAGATCGAGGTACTCATTTACATCCTCGGGATGAGGGTTCTTCTGAGCCAAGGTTATCCCCAGTTCTGATGTAATGCCGATGCACACCATGTCTTTCACTGTTCATCCATCCGTATAATCTAGTTTGGTCATTTGATCAATGACCTTGTCCAAGTACTTATATACTTGGCGGAGTTTCATCTCCAAAGAGGTCCACTCGGCTAAAGAGTGATCGCAATCGGCATGTCCCCCAAAACTGGTCTCCAAACGACTGTGGAATCCTTCCCAGGTACAGAGCTCATTTTCTGGGTTGAATGACATTCCGCTTCATTGGGCAGCCTCCTCATTCATGTAATGATAGAGACCCATATACCAGCTTTTGGCAGAACCTTCCAAGAGAGGGATAACCAAGTTAATCTTATCCATGTTTTGAGTGACAGACTCACGGAAATAATTAACCTTGATTTCCATATCACTAAGAAACCTCAGAGTATTGTTAACATCCCCAGTAAAAGCCTGAACGTCCCCCAATTTCTCAGGTTTCTTAGGCTTTACTTTGGAAACTGTCTTGCTTTGCTTTGTACATGACTGTAAGAATTTGGCCAGCTTACGAGTTCTGTGGTCATAGAGTCTCTTCTTTGAGTTATTCCAGTTTGACTTATGTTGCCCAAGGAATTGCTCAAGATTGGGGAGGGAGTCGGCATCATTGTCTGAGCTGCTAGAGGAATTGGAATCACCCGGATCTCCTCCAGCCCCAGCATTTCCACCTGTAGGAGGTATGTTACTGCCACCTCCCCTAGAACATCATATCCATCAAAAGATTCCTCCGAACTACCTGTTCTACTAAAATGGGAACCACCCCTGGATGGTGGAACTGGGTGTGGTATTGGAGGGGGTAAGTGAGTACTATCCGATTGACTCGGAGTTCCCATTGCTTGCCTAGGTTTGAACCGGGACTGTTGGTATTGCAAACAAGTCTCCGGTGCAAGTGGAAGTCCTTGGTGGCGACGTGAACTACAGAAATCACATGTGGTTTTTTCAACTTTAGGTCTCCTTTCTCTTGACGTATTTTGTCCCAGTGGGTGTCTAACTGCCTGTGAAGGAAATTCAATACACTCCTTAACATGGTGATAGTGTCTTTCAAAAGGTGACCCTCCCTCGACCCAACAAGCAGGGGAACAATCACTCACAAATGACTGCGCCCAAACCCCCAGGACCCCTAGATGGCAACCAAGACCGCTGCCCGAAGGCTTAGGTTCCGGGGCTGGCAGAACAACTGCAGGAGGATTGCGCACTGGCATCAGTGGTGCCTGTCCCGTAGGAACTGCCATTGCACTACCAAAAGGTCTCTCTGCTGTGGGTGGTCAGACTGCAACCGTCGGGGTATTCCTGGCTCCTGAAAGAGTCATTGAATTTTCTCCGACTGGTGGTGTCCGCCTTGTCCTTCTTTCCACCCTTGGCAAAGGCCTAGTCATAGGACTTAGTGCCACAGAGGGACTATTATCTCTACTCCTCCATGCTCTTCTGGGTGGGTTGGACAGAGCCTGTGAGGCTTCCTGAGATAACTACTCTTCCCAATGGTTACTGATTTCTCTTATCCCTAACGGGGTGAGAAATTGCCTTTCTTCTTCCTTCTCCAACATTTCATGAAGCTTGAGAGCAAAGTTAGGTGCACATTTTTCAGCAAGCACTAATGGAAGGGGAGGAGCATCTCTCATACTTGTGTCATTATCGGAGTCTATTGCATATCCGCCTTGGATTGACTTCTCTAGAGCTCCGATCCTTGTATTTAGCAAGTTGGCATTTTGGATGTGCACACAAAATGCAGCCTGTTGATCTAACATCCAACCCTGTGGTACCTTCACCATATCCTTATGAAATGCAACTTGCCTTTGCTCATTGCAGAAATGTAACTGTTCCTGAGCTGCATGAAATTGACAACTGATTTCCTGAAGGATATACGGTTCAACATACTTGCATGTGAAGTCTGCAAAGCTGATACCCTGATTGTCAATACTGATCACCTCAGTAAACTTGGCGTCGTCGGAGAATGATTACATAAGGGCCCTCAGGTCCACAATAACCAATTCTTGACATGCCTGAGGAACTTCAATGGGTGCAGCTTCAAGCAATAGTGGCACAGGTTCCCACTCTAAACCACATAGATCTATGAAGATACTGGCTTGTAGGGTTTGGGCAGCGTGTTCCTGTGCTGCAGGGTCAGTAAAACCAAATTCGGAAGAGATAATTCTTTCCACTCGATGCTTCTTGTACCAGACAAGCGACTTGTACTCGAATATGCCAACGTAGGAAGGTTTTGTCTCAAAAAGTACAAGGGAGTTAAGCGAGGAAGTCACGTAATGATATACTGTAATGGGGGCACCCTAAGGGAAGATGGATCCCATGTTCATGACTGCACTGAAGTGACTCAAAGATCAAAAGTAATAATCAACAGTAGAGTAAAGAAGAATCAAAACAGTAAAACTTAATATTGTTAAGCCACAGCTTCACTCAGTAAGTTTCTCGAGAGGTAGTTGATTGCCAGAGTAGAGTGGAACTCGCATATAGTTTAAGTAGAATATCATATACTGCCAGTTCCCACCAATGACTACTCTAACTTAATCATGAGCACACCTTTCTCCTGCGGGCTGGCCAACACACACCACCGAGGACATTATTCCGGTGTGGATGTTGGTCCGCTCTGGCTAAATCTCCTTCCGACATCAAGTGTTTCAGCGCTGCATCTCTAATGTGACCACAGGAGAAACACTCTTCATATCGTTGACATGCTAGTGGCGAACTATCATGCAACTGAGGAGATATACCATTCATGAACTCTCATACCCATATGCATTTCATCTATGTAAGCCTTTAGTAGACATAGCTCTCACAATCGAGCTGAACATTCTACTTCATTCTAATCAAATCTTTGCTTGATAGGAAAATCTACTTGGATCCCCCGGTGTGGTACCTTAGTGATTGGCCTGGTGGGCACTACCTACAGTCAACTCCCCGAAAGCACCCCTACCGTGATAAGAACCATGCTCTTAGAGTTCTCAAACAACCCTAATAGTCTTACAGAGATTGGGCATGAGTTGCCCCTATGTGTGATTCACCTGCCTGGAGATGCTTCAACATCTTCTGGGCCACCCCTGGACTACCTGGGAGGCTCTAGACTACCCTTCTGGTATTACCTGAGTAACTCCTTCGGCTCTTGTCCGTTTTACACATACGTAGTACCAGAAGATAGCCCTGCCTCTGGGGCACACCCTATGCTCTCTCATATATCCTACGGACAACATCTGGTCGGACAGATAGTGACAATGTATACGGTATTACAAGAGTGCCTCCACTCAGTTCCTTTCATAAGGAATGGAGCAGCTCAACAACCGTAAGCCCATGATGTGCGGCCCTTTCACGGAGGCCGCTGGGGGGTGTTAGGAATACCTCTGTAAAACCCTGGGGCATTCGGAGCCCTGTAGCTCCTCCTATAGTCCCCCAAAGGCTACCAAGTTTGTTGCCCTTAGATTTTACCAGAGTGCCCAATCCTTATAGGATCGCCCCCTGCCCCAAGTAAGTACCTCTAAATGCAAGGTAGGGTAACTTGGGTGCCATGTCAGGGTAACTCAGACCTTATGGCAGGGTAACCTGGACCTCATGTCAGGGTAACTCAGGCCTTGTTACACGAGCCTTTCCTGAGCCCGCCTTTTATACTATGATCTTATAGTATGTATAGTTATCCACCATAGTGAACCAAACTATCCTTACCCATTGACCTCAAAGTCTCTAGTATGGGTGTAAGAATAGTTTACTGTAAGACACCCTCTGGTGGGTTGTTACAGGTACGCATGTAGCGAGAAGCACTCATTGTCAAAAGTGGTCCCGAGATTCTGGAAGTAATGGGGTAATAGCTCAATTGCAAACTGCATCATGCTGCATTGTGGCCTGTTAATAGCTCTGAGAAGCAAGTGCTTAAGGTGTGTAATACCCCACAAGGAAGCAAGGAGTACTTGTAGCTCTCCACATGTATGTGAACTGACCTGATTTGTATCGATTGTCAAAATGGGTCTTAGGCTCTCATGTCCCTGTTGTACCCAAATACTCCAATGCAACACACACTAGCGCAAGTTCAGATAGCCATAGTGTTGTGGATTTTGCAAGTACCCATCCTTAGTATGATTGTACCTTATGCAGCCATGAACCCTCAGGACCTCAATTGCACAGTACTTGGTAATGTTGTCTATAGCCTGCTTCATGATCCTTGCCCCAACCTGCTCAATTTAGTTGGTACAGGCTGGATGGGCAAATACGACAAGAAGATGGTGATAGTTGTGATTGAGGGAGCTAGATACATCTCAACTGTGCTAATGTTGACTTGTTGATATCAGGCACTGAGCATATCACATTGGTCCAGGGATACTGCTACTAGGCCAGCCAGGTGTGGTTAGGAATTGTTTGTCTCGATATCCATTTTGCAGAAGACTTTGATAACATTTCCTAAAAATGTGTTATTTGAGTATTCTATGACTTGTACTATATGACTGCTATTGGATACCTTACTTGTGCTAAATAACACTGAATACCTTCCCACCCCTCTCCTTTGCCATCTCATGGACTGTCTGGTCCTCCCAGGTCACAGACATTCTCTAATCAAACCAGGTTGCCATTTCGCTACCAGTCTATGGCTTGAACTTTGGTTGCTTGCCCTTAGGCTGAGAGAGCTTCATTGTGGCAGACTCCCCATCGACACAGGACTTCACTATAGGATAAAGCTTGGTTTCAATTGTTACTGTCTCTAAGCCCTTTATCTTATACCTGGGGGTATTTAGTGGTAGGGGGAATGTATAAGGTTTCCCAGTGTACTATTATGGGTATAATGCTACAGGAGTGGGGAAAGATATAGCATGGTATAGTGCATGTAGAATCATGGAGTACAAGGTTGTCTGATGAGAATACTAGCAGTTCTAGTATGTTGTGTAGCTGCACAGAGGAGAGGTTCCACAAACAAATCTAAACTAAGCGGAATTGTAATTCTTGCAACCTGAGAAATCTTACAACATGGTCCCAAAGTTATACCAGCCATGATGCCCTATATATATGCAGAGATTCCCACTGCTTTGTAACTTTCTCCTTGTGCTACCCATGAGTAGTTGGTCAGAAATAAGATTTACATAGGTTATCCCAAGAGAGTGGTACATATAGCAATTGGAATGACTTGATGTAATGGTTGGGCAGTGGGAGGATATAGCTGGAGTAGGGACCTGTTGAAGCGAATATATAATTAAAGGTTTTGTAGTAGGGAGGAGAAGTTGTGAGGATCATGGTACAAGTAGCAGTAAAGATCAGAAGTTTGTATACATCCTCCGTCTCCGCTACACCTCCAGTCATTGAAATTTATTACCTATTTGGGAACGACTCAACACCATGACTGAGAGCGAAATCATCACCACCTTTTCTCTCCTCCCCCCCACCTAGGGGGGGCCAGGAAGAACACTTTCCATCACTTGTTTGCATTTCGGCATCCCCTCCTCGCTTCCCTCTTGAGGTCTACCCTCCTGAGGATGTTCTTTCTTTCCTCCCAGCATCTCAAGATGTTGGTTACTTCCCTTACCCCACTTTCACTTCGCCTCGCTTAGCGAATCCTACGGTCGGGTTTTTTCATTCGGTCTTTCTACAGACGGCCGGGAACACAGTTGGCAGTAGGAGGAAACTGTTCAACAGGCCGCGGTCGATTTCTCCATTCTCCTTTTACGCAGGAGGCTGCCTTGCCAGACACGAACGCGATAACTGATAGTATGTCCCACCGATTGAACACTCCTGTCTTAGACCACCCCCCCCTCCGGATCGGCTAGCACCCTACTGCCCCCCCTATCCACTTCCTCAATGCCTTCCTGCCACTGGGATCCCCTCCAAAAGTGACGCCATCTCTCATATCACAAGGGACTACACAAGAGACGCAGTAATACAGTCAGTCGGCTTCGAATCTACTCCAGCTGGTACCTTACTACCACCTATCCTCTCCCTGGCTGGCACCCTTACATACTGCCAACTCCACCCCCTCTATTCAGGTGGGTTTCTGGGGTTCCTCATTTCTGCCACACCACTATCAAGTGCCTGGCTCCCTCTCAACTCCCTGGCTCGGGCTACGGTCCACGGGTACAATTATCCAACTTTGGCCGCGGCTGGCTGCAACATTGCCGGTTTGGTTTTCCTTAGGTTTTGGGTTTTAGGATTTCTTTGTTAGGTGCAATGTCGGGATTTTGGTTTTCCTAGTTTCTGCGCGATTTTGGTAGGATTTCTTACTTTTGTAGTTTACGGGAGTGGTTGCTTGTTAGGATAGTTTTTTCGACCAGGTTTTTTGGCCATGGTTTTTCTATAGCTTTCCAGGACCTGGCCCGGGTTGGAGGTTTTTTACGCGTTAGCCCTGCAGGCTCCGTGCAGATTTTTGTACCTTAAACAAAATAAAATCAAATACACACACATCAGAAGTTTGTATACTTTTCTCATGTTGCATATAATGCTTCAAGTATAATACACAGGGCTCACAGGGTAGGGGTTGCAGCATTACTCTAATGACCCACCAGAGAGTGTCATATAGTAGACTATTCTTATGCCTATACTGGTGACCCTGAGGTTTATGGGTAAGGATAGTATGGTTCTCTAGTGTGGATATACAGGAATGCCATGTGTTAGTAGCATTAAGGATGGGATTGATAATGCGGGCTCAAGGAAGGCTCACATAATGTAGCTGACATGACCCTGATATGAGGCCCAAGTTATACTGTCATGAAGCTCAAGTTACGCTGACATGAGCTGTGGGTTACCCGACCTAAAGTAAAAAAGATCTTCATTGAGGTAAGGGATATGGCTACTTTGGTTGGGCACTACAGTAAAATCTATACCTCTAAATCAGGTAGCCTTTGGTGGACCACAGGAGGAGCTACATAGCGCCGAATACTACAGGACTTTACAGAGGTGTTCCCAATACCCCTCTGCGAGGCCTGCATAAGAGCCACATATCATGGGCTTACAGCCCTCAAGTTACTCCCTATCTAACAACTGGGATTGAGTGGAGATACACCTGTAACACTGTATGGGTTGTCCTTGTCTGTCTGACTGAATGCTGTTGGTAGGATATATGACAGGTGACAGTCTGTGCTCCAGAAGGAGGGCAATCTCCAGTTGCAAGATTCATGCAAAATAGACAAGACCTGAAGGGTTTGCTATGGTAATACCAAATGTGTAGTCCAGAGCCTCCGAGGTAGTCCCACAGTAGCCTGTAAGATGTTGAAGTATCTGTAGGCCTGTAAACGCATAAAGACACAACTCATGCCTGATGACTGTAAGACTATTGGGGTTGTTTGAGAACTCTAAAAGCATGATTCTTGTCATGGTAGAGGTGCTTTTGGGGAGTTGGCTGGCAGTAGTGCCCACCAAGTCAATCACCAAGGTACCCCACCCTGGGAGCCAAATAGACTTTTCCTATCAAGTGAAGACATGATCAGAATAGAGTAGAATGTTCAGCTTGATCATAAGAGTTATATCTACTAAAGGCTTGTATAGATGAAATGCATATAGGCATGAGAGTTTGTCAGTGGTATGTCTTCTCAGTTGCATGATAGTTCACGACTAGCATGTCAATGATATCAAGAGTTTTTCTCCTGTAATCACATTAGAGATGCCAAGCTTGAAACACTTCATGTTCACAGGAGATTTAGCCAGAGCAGGCTGGCATCTGGGAAGGTGGAATGTCCTTAGAGGTGTGTGTTGGTCATCCTGTAGGAGATGAGTGTGCTTATGATTAAGTTACAGTAATGATGGGTGGGAACTGACAGTATATGATATTCGGCTTAAACTATATACAAGTCCCACTCTACTCTGGCAATCAACTACCTTGCAAGAAACTTCGTGAGTGAAGCTGCGGCTTAACGATATTAAGTTTTACTGCTTTGATCCTTCTTTACTCTACTGTTGATTATTGCTTTTGATCTTTGAGTAACTTGGGTGTGGTCACACACTTGGGATCCATCTTCCCCTAGTAGGTCCCTGTTAGAGTATATCATTAAGTAACTTCCTCACTTAACTGTCTTGAACTTGTTGCCACAAAACCTTTCTACCTTGACATATTTGAGTATATGTTGCTTGTCTGGTACAAGAAGCATCACATGGAAAGAATTATGTCTTCTGAAGTGGGCTTTACTGACCCTGCAGCACAGGAACATGCTACCTAAATAGTACCAGCAAACATGATTGTGGATCTATGGGGTTTGGAGTAGGAACCTGTACTGCTATTACTTGAAACCACTCTCATTGAGGTTCCACAGGAATGTCAAGAACTGGTTGCTGCAGACTCAAGTGGCCTCATGGAATCCTTTTCCTATGATGCTGAGTTTACGAAAATGGTGAACATCAATGAAGAGGGTATAACCTTTGCAGACTTTACATACAAGTACATCGAACTATATATCCTTCTTGAGATTGGGTGTCAATTTCAAACAGCTCAGAAACCATTACACTTCTGCAAGGAGCAAAGGCAAGCTGAGTTTTGTTAAGAGATAGTGAGGGTAGCACAGAGTTGGATGTTGGATCAACAGGCTCCATCTTGACAGCATTTCCAAACCAGCAATTTGCTGAACACCAGGATTGGAGCTCTAGAGAAAGCAATCCAAGGTGGATATACAATAGACTCTGAAAATGATACTATTATGAGAGATGCTCCTCCCCTTCCTTTAGTGCATACTACAAAGTATACTCATAACCTTGCTCAGAAGCTTTACAAAATGTTGTGGAAAGCAGAGGGAAGCCTGTTTCTCACCCCCATAGGGATACGAGAAATCAGTAAAGATTGGGGGGAGCAATTCTCTCAGCAAGCCTCACAGCCTTTGTCCTATTGTATACCATGGGCATGAAGGAGTAGAGATAATAGTTCCTCCCTGGTACTGGCCGTGGTAGAAATACCGAAGCAAAGAGTTTAAAAAAAGGACAAGTTGGACACCGCCCATTGGGGAGACATCAACAACTCTTTCAGGAGCTAGTGATACCCTGTGGCTACTTTTCATCCTCAGAGGGGGGAGAGACCTTTTGGTAATGCCATACCAATCCCTCCAGGGGTGGCACCAGCAACGATGACACATAATACTCCTATGGCTATTCCACCAGAACCAGGCCCTAAGCCTTTGAGTAGTGGGCCTGTTTTGCTTGGGGTCCCAGAGCCTTGGGCATAGTTGATTGCAAGTGATTGTGCCCCTACTTGTTGGGTCGAGGGAGACGTTATTTTCACAAGACATCATCACTATGCCAAAGGGTGTATCAAACCACCAACATAGGCAGTTAGGCACCCACTAGGGCAAGGCCCATGAATGGAGAAAAGCAGTAAAGTTGAAAATGCCCCATGCAATTTCTGTAGTTCTCTTCGCCACCAATGCCCCAGACTTGCACTGGAAACCCGTTTGGAATACAAACAGTGCAGATATAAACCTCAGCAAACAATCAGCACTCTGAGTTAACTGGATAGTGCTCACTTACCACCTCCAATACCACCCCCAGTCCCACCATCTAGGGGGGGTTCCTGCTTTAGTAGACTGGGTAGATCAGAGGAAACCTTTTGATTGATATGAGGTTTCAAGAAGAAGTAGAGGCAACATACCTCCCACCCATAGAAATACCCATGCTGCAGGAGATCCGGGTGGTTCTGATTCCTGTATTAGTACAGACAATGATGCCAACTTCCTTCCTGATCTTGAGTAATTCCTTAGGCGACGTAAGTCAAACTGAAATGACTCAAAAAAGAGACACTATGACTACAGACCTCATGAGCTTGACAAACTCTTACAGTCATGTTCTGAAGCAAAGCAAGACAGCTTCCAAGGCAAAGTCTAAGAAACCTGAGAAATTGTGGGATGTTACAACTTTTACCATGGATGTTAATGATACTCTGAGGTTTCTTAGTGATGTGGAAATCAAGTTTAATTATTTCCGCATATCTGTTACTGAAGACATCAATAAAATTAGATTGGTTATCCTTCTCCTAGAAGGATCGACCAAAAGCTGTTATATGGGTCTCCATCATTACATTAATGAGGAGGCTACTCAACAAAGTGGAATGCCCTTCAACCTAGACAATAAGCTTCATACCTGGTAAGGATTCCATCATCGGCTAGAAACTAGCTTTGGAGGCCATACCAATTGGGACTGCCCTTTAGCTGAGTGGGCCTCATTGGAGATAAAACCCAGCCAAGTAGATAAGTACTTAGACAAGGTCATTGATTAAATCACTAAACTAGGGTATATGGATGGACAAGCAGTGAAAGACAAGGTGTGTATTGCCATTATGTCGGAACTGCAGACAGCTAACATCAACTAAAATAATATCTTATACCAGGTACACATAATGATAACTGTTAACCAGGATGCAATGTCGAAGTGATATTGCATCCTGACATTGAGTCATACACCTGGTGGGTCACAACGGAATCTGGACACTGACCCCTACACCTGGTATACCATGACAATGCCTTACACTTTGCGATTGCATCCTGATAATATCTGGTGGTCAGTGGTTGCATCCTGAGAACATCTGCTCCTCAAATGTTCCATCCTGTGGCCATCTGGTTATAAGCGATTACATCATTACAACATCTGCATAGTGAGTCTAAAATTCAAAACTCCTGACACTAGCATACCAGCAGTGTCACTCATATATAGGACTTAGGTCACAAAGTTTCTTTTTGTAAAACTATTTCTATTTCATCTATTCTATATAAATTTATAACTAGTATACTCGAGCATGCCACATTTATCATGAGCATTCCTATAACAGACAAATACTGGATGCTTAACAGTTTATAATTTTCCAAGGACTGATATCAGTAGGGTGTTGGAGTCAGCATTGGAAGGCTGGCATTGAGGGGACTCGGGAACATGTCTGAAGGGTGCAAGTGAACATCTAGGCATCGAGATATCTGTCTTCAAAGTCAGCAGAAATTCACAGCTAAAGACCATTTCATAGTAGCCTGTATCTCAGTGGGAACTGACACCAGGAGGTTATGGGAGTCCACATTGGAAAGCCAGCATCAAGGGGAGTCAGGAACATGTCTGATGGGTGCAGGCAAATCTCTGGCCATCAGGCTATCTGTCTTCAAAGTGAGCAGAAATTCACCTGTGAAGACCATTTCTATAGCAGCCATTAGCTGGGTGGAGACTGATGCCAAGATGACCTAGCAGGTGGTGTTGGTGAGCTGACATTGAGGGGATTCAGAATCAGGCTTGAATGTCACAACCTGACATCAGCTGGCATTGGTATCTGTCCTCAAGATTAGCAGAGATTTATCAGTAAAAGTCATTTCTGTAATAGTATGTAACCTCGCAGGGAGTGATATTGGGGGGCCACATGAGGTGTCATTGAAATGCTGACATCGAGGGGACTCATAATCAGACTTTGACATGATGGGCAGATATCAGCTGACATCAGTATCTATCCTCAAATTATCAGAGATTTAGAGGTAAAAGCCATTTCCATAATCGCATGTAACTTCCCAGCAAGTGATGTCAGGATGGCACATGAGGTGCTATTGGAAGGTTGGCCTCGAGGGGATTCAAAATCAGACTTGAACATCATGAGCAGACATTAGCTGGCACCAGTATCTGCCCTCAAAGTTAGCAGACACTTATTGGGAAATGCCATTTCCATAATAGCATGTAATGTCACTGGGAGTGATGTCGGGAGGCCACAACATCAGCAAAAATATTATCTTGCACCCAGTGCGTCCTGTGCGTCTGATGTACAGGGTGCCTGTAATGATAACCATTAACCAGGATGTACTGTTGAACCGACGTCGGATCCTGATGTCGAGTCGTTCACCTAGTGCATCCTGACAGTATCTGAACATGGACCCCTACACCAGGTGCGCCCTGACAACGTCTGATCCTCAGGTGTTGCATCCTAACAATACCAGATTCTCGGGTGTTACATCCTACCACTGTCTGATCCTAGTCTGTTGCGTCCAGACACTACTTAATCTTAAGCTCTTACATTGTGGCAATGCCTAATTCTGGCATCTTCCACCCTGATGTCACATCCTTGCCTGTGTGCATCGGCATTTTATGATACTCACAATGCGCCCACTGGCGCTACCTATCATCAGGCTTTTCCATCCAGATTCTTTCTATGTGACACTCCTCTCGTCTGGATCCCCGCCTGCATACATGATGCATCTAGATCTCACCTTGACTGGGATGTCTCATCTTGATGCTACTACTTCATGTCTCGACCTCCTCAGGATGCCTTCCAACGTGTGGTGAATTACCCCTGTCGCCATCCGCACGTTGCACCCAGTATTGTCCACTCTTCCCAACTTCCTCCTAATATCCGATATACTACATTGTCATTGCTGTGACATTCTCTGGATGGCAGCTTTTGATAGATTCTACAGTGAATATGGCCCTGATTATTCCTTTACACCACATCCTTTGATTTCTATTGTAGTGTCATCATAGTAAGCTAAATTAAATCTATTACTCATAATCTTTACATGTTCTTAATTCCCCCTTAATCACCCTTGGTGATGGTCCCACCCCCTCACTTGTCATTGTCCGGCTTATGATGACATCCCCACTGGTGCTGCTTGCACTTCCTGACAATCATCTGGACTCAGAGGAACCGAACCTTGTAACTGAAGCTCCTAGGCTACCAACGTCTGACTCAAGTCAAATAAGCTATCAGTTTCAGGTGACAGATTCCGATGTTCCTGATGTCCCACTAGGTCCAAGTTTCGGTGATTAGTGTGTTGTGGTACATGCTGTGGAGAAGTGAGGTTGGATATCCAACTCTCAAGCTCAACGCTTACGGCTTCCCAATCATCGTCATATCCTTCACGGTGGTCCCGCTGTGCCCCTTGAACTTGCACAACACTCTTATTAAATGTTTCTTCAATATTTTGGATAATCATATCCTGGATCTGCTGTAGGCACTTACCCAAAGTTTCTTTTTGCTGGTCAAAAAGGTCTTGTGTGTTTGGTAGCAGGTTTGTTGCCTGGGTCGTGAATGGACACTTGGATGATTCGGAGACTCACCCCCGGCTGTCTCAGGCTTGAAGTCCCTGGGCTCCTGATATATCCCCATTTGCCATGCATATAGTGTATGGCAGATTATGGTGCACATCAAGCAGATCATAGTACCATTGATGTGCGCAATAAACCCGGGTTGCACAATACCTTGCATCTTCTTCCCTGCAAAGTACTTATGGAAAATTGCCTCAGGAATCTGGGGTTCAAGGAATCGTAATGTCAGGCCCAGGGATACGTCCAATTACAGTCAGTAGTGGTCACTATATGGTAGGCATCTCGTGGAGACAAACATTGTACCCTCTCGGGTCGCACATAAACTGGTCCCATTCCAGCAGATAATTGACTCTACGCGCCACAGCTGTGGGGTTGTCAGGCTGACTGTATAACTCCACAATCTCTTTCTTCACCTCATGTACAAACTGGGATCGTAGCCCAGAGTTTTTTTGGCATATCTTTCTAGGTTAGTATTGCATTCTGCGTTGTGTCATATCTGTCTGAGTCCACTTACCAAACTTATGCACTGCTCTGAGGGTTGGATGTGTAACGACGCACCAGAGGGTGTCTTACAGTAAACTATTCTTACACCCATACCGGAGACCTAGAGGACAACGGGTAAGGATAGTTTGTTTCACTATAGTAGACAACCATGTGTAGTATAAGATCGTAGTATAAAAGGCGGGCTCGGGAAAAGCTCATGTAACAAGGCCTGAGTTACCCTGACATGAGGTCCGGGTTACCCTGCCATAAGGTCCGAGCTACCCTGACATGGAACTCAAGTTACCCTACGTAGCATTCAGAGGTACTTACTTGGGGCAGGGGGCAATCCTATGAGGATTGGGCACTCCGTAAAATCTAAAGGCAACAAACCTGGTTGCCTTTGGGGGACTATAGGGGGTGCTACAGGGCTCCGAATGCCCCAGGGTTTTACAGAAATATTCCTAACACCCCTCTGCGGGCCAATGTAAGGACCGCATGTCATGGGCTTACGGTTGTTGAGTTGCTCCATTCCTCAGAAAAGGAACTGAGTGGAGGCACTCGTGTAACACCGTATAAGTTGTCGCCGTCCGTCCGACCAGATGCTATCCGTATGATATATGGGAGGGCATAGGGTGTGCCCCAGAAGAGGCGCTATCTTCTGGTACCGAATATGTGTAAATCGGACAAGAACTGAAGGTGTTACTCAGGTAATACTCGAAGGGTAGCACAGAGCCTCCCGGGTAGTCCCGGGGTAGCCTGGAAGATGTTGGAGCATCTCCGGGTAGGTGAATCGCACATCGGTGCAACTCATGCCCAATCGCTGTAAGACTATTGGGGTTATTTCAGAACTCTAAAGCGTATGATTCTTATCACAGTAGGGGTGCCTTTGGGGAGTTGACTGTGGGTAGTGCCCACCAGGCCAATCACCAAGGTACCCCACCGGAGGAGCCGAGTAGACTTTCCTATCAGGCAAAGACTTGACTAGAATAATGTAGAAGGTTCAGCTTGATCGTAAGAGCTATGTCTACTAAAGGCTTGCATAGATGAAATGCATATGGGTATGAGAGTTCATAACTGGTATATCTCCCCAGTTGCATGATAGTTTGCCACTAGCATGTCAACAATATGAAGAGTTTTTCTCATGCGGTCGCAGTAGAGATGCAGCGCTGAAACACTTGATGTCGGAAGGAGATTTAGCCAGAGCAGACCAACATCCACAAAGGAATATTGTCCTGGGTGGTGTGTGTTGGCCAGCCCGTAGGAGACGGGTGTGCTCATGATCAAGTTAGAGTAGTGATGGGAGGGAACTGGCAATATATGATATTCTACTTAAACTATATGCAAGTCCCTCTCTACCCTGGCAATCAACTACCTCTCGAGAAACTTACTAAGTGAAGCTACAGCTTAATGATATTAACTTTTACAGTTTTGACTCTTCTTTATTCTACTATTGATTATCGCTTTTGATCCTGAGTCACTTCAGTGCAGTCGCGAACTTGGGATCCATCTTCCCTTAGGGCGCCCCCGTTACAGGATGTTTTCGGCATCTGCCATATTAGCAAGTGTGGCATCCGAAACCCTTGTGCACCTGGGCCGTCAGAGCAACAACATTCATGAGTGGCTGCTCAAACAGTGTGTACCATAGAATCAGAGTCTTCCCATCATGTAATATGGCCCTTTCCGCACCTGTCACTAAATTTCGCTGAGAGTGAGGAGCTGGACTAGAGATCAGGGTACCAGATGCAGGACCGCGCAGGCTACACAGTGGGGACAATACCCGTGCATCACTCAATGATGGAAACATTGGAGGACTGTAGGCTCTCCGCCAAATTATACGTCCAAGGTCCGTGGTGGTAGACCGCGCAGGACCTATCTCCTGAGACCCTGATGTGGTCGAAATGTGTATTGTTCTTGCTCAATTTTCTCCCTTTATGTTAGCTACTTGTGAGCCATGATCCCGTCTTGATCCCGGGCCATCTGCAATATCGATGCTTTCTCCATCAGGATCGGTGTCTGATTCTGTTTCGTCTGGTCCGTGTGAGATTTCGTACTCCTCACTATTATCATCCAATAGATGCACTGTTTGGGTACTTGGTTGATCATTGGGTTCTGTTTCAGGTTCCGCATGTGTTGTGGTTAGCATCGTGCCCTTCCATTGGTCCTTCAATGCTCTTCCTGGTAGACTTCCAATCGGGGGTGGAGAAGAATCCCGAGTTGAGGACGTGGCTTCAGATTCATTTTGACATGTACTGGATCTCCCTTTTCTGGATCCCATGGTACCAGGTTGTACATCGCATCTACCCCTGTATAGATTGCCAACTCGGGGCACTGGCTGACTGTGTGTATTGGACTGTTCCTTATTCATGGTGTAATAGGGTGGTTAGAGTAAGGTAAGTTAGGATTCAGGTCAGAGTAAAATCGTGGGTATCTCAAGCACAGTTTTGTCAAGATGAGAAGTTTGTATAGTTTTCTTGTGTTGTATACGATGTGTCAGGTCTTATACAAGCGGCTCCATAGGGGAGGAGGGGGCACGCAGGATCACTGACTATCACTCGTTATTGAAGCAAAAAATTTGCCTGCAAAATAGCATTTTCAGAGTGTTCAACATTATATTCACAATAATCTAAGCATTCTCACCTATGATTGGACTCAAGACTCTGGCATGAAAAAATTAGAAGAAATGAGGGTGTTAGGATAGGTGGCTTGATAAAATCTAGCCACGAACAGTATTATTTACTGACACTATTGTGGCTACAGTATTCTCGGGTTGCCTAACTAGCACTAGAAGTGTCTGAAATGGTCTCCTAGTGTCGAGTCAATATAGCTGAACACCTAAGAGGCTAATTTCAAGCAATCTGACCTACTCAGGCATAGAAGTTAGTGATGAGATGGACAGGGGTTGTAGCCAGGCCGTTCCAGACCAACTTCAAACACTGGTCTGTCTCATCACTAACATCAATACTGTAGTAGATCACTGACTCAGATGGTCAGCCAATGCTAGGTGACACACCAGATACCAAAGCAAGGAGGCTGAATATTATTACAATTATCACATACTATAGTCTACTGTACTGTACCAGGCACTGGAGATCAAAATAGCAAGTAATGAGAGACGCCAAAGTAAGGGCGTCAAATGGTATCATTAGTATCACATACCAGGTACTTGAGGTCAAACCATCTAGTCATAGGAGATGCTCGGGGTGTCAATTGTTATCATTAGTAGCTAATACGTACAGGCTAAAAACTACTAGCTAAACCTAGTAAACAAATCGCAAAATGGGAAACAAAAATAAAACCAAACTTTCAAAATCAGATAGCGAAAAAAAAAGAAAAAAGAGACAAAGAAAATTGTACCTAAGAAAATATAGAATCTACAGCAGGGGAAAATTAGTTTACGTATATAAAATATATGTCAACATATGACATCTGTACATATCACAACACTATTTTATATATGCAAATAAGATAGTATCGTGACAACAGTATGGCCAAAAGCCAATTTTATTTTTATATTCAAAATATGTTTCTATACGATGAGAGGTATACAAATGTCTTTTCAATATACAACAAATATCGGCTTTTCACCGCACAGTTGTGGCGATGCTGGGGATGTCATGAAGCGATGCTGGCAAGAGGTGTCGGTAACACAGAAATATACGTTATCAATGCATCTTGTTATCATCACAACAGTGTGGCTAAAAGCCGATTTTCTTTTTATATTTAAAACATATTTCTATACCATAATAGGTATAGAAATATCTTTTCAATAAAAAAAGTAAAGTCGGCTTTTCACCGTACTGTTGTCATGATGCTGGGGCCATTGTGCATTGATGCTGCCCAGAGGTGTCGATAACACAGAAATATACATTATTGATGCCTCTTCGTATCATGACAACAGTGCAGCCAAAAGCCAATTTTCTTTTTCTATATCCAATAGATATTTGTATACCATTATAGGGATACAAATATCTTTCAATATACATCAAAAATCGGCTTTTCACCATACTGTTGTGGCGATGCCATAGAAGCCATGCAGCAATGCTGGCAAGAGGTGTCGATGACACAGAAATGAATGTTATCAATGCCTCCTGGTATCCCGAGAACAGTACAGCAAAAAGCTGACATAATTTTTTATTGAAAAGATATTTCTTTACCTATTATGGTATAGAAATATCGTTTAAATAAAAAAAGAAAATCGGCTTTTCTGCTTACTGTTATCATGATGCTGGCAACGTGGTGCATCGAGGCTGCCAAGAGGCATCGATGACACAGAAATGTATGTTATCGATGCCTCTTTGTATTGCGACAACACTACAGCCAAAAGCTAATTTTCTTTTTATATTCAAAAGATATTTGTATACCATAATAGGTATACAAATATCTTTTCAATATACCTGAAAAAAGCGCTTTTCAACGTACCATTGTGGCGATGCCGTGGAGGTTGTGCAGCGATGCTGCCAAGAGGTGTTGGTAATATATCTTATATCATTTAATGAAATCAGCTTTTATGCTGCATTAGTGAAATGACATGAAGTGGTCATTAGTTTGACTTAAAAGCTTATTTTATGATAGTTGGTGACAAGTTAGACTCCATAGATATTACCATAGATTTCAAAATATATTTTATATACATACAGAATAGATCCTCATGCACTGCTATTGGTGAAATCAATATGCTTTGTACACCCCATTGTACTGCAAACAATGCTCGCACATGTGACAATGTCCGAGAATTGTTTCAGTGTAAAATGCGGTATACAAATAAACCAGGAAATGCATATGCGTCGTTTCTTATATCCCCTATGCACATGTGGTGCACACGTGAGGTGTGTACCTCCTGTGTGAAGGGTATATAAGCCCAGCCCTTCCTCGCTCCTTTCCTCCTTTCCTCCTTTCCTTCTCCTCTCTCCACCACAGAGCAAGATAAGAATCGACCTCTTCCTTCCCCCTCCCTTCCCATCCCCCTCCTAGTACATCTGTTTCCCCTAAACCTCCTGTTTGCCCTTCTCCAGCTTAGTGTTTTTCCCTTTTTTTCCATTTTTTTTTCCATTGATTGTTGGAGGTTTGATGGCGCCTCTGAAGCCATGACCAGGGCAAACCCCAATGTAAGTACATTTCGTTTATATATTAGCTGATGATAATTACTAAACATTCTTTTGCACTTAGACGTCCAGTTGTCTCTGTCACTGCAGGTCCTGCTTGCGCAAGTGACGTGTACCTGGGGAAGCATGTACATCCTGTTTCCCGTTTATATAATAGCTGGTGATAATTACTAACGTTTCTTTTGCACTTAGACATCCGATTGTCTCTGTTCCTGCGAGTCCTTCTTGCGTAAGTGACATGCACCTGGGGAAGTAAGAACATCCTGTTTCCTTTTTATATATTAGCGGGTGATAATTACTAACCTTTCTTTTGCACTTAGACCTACAGCTATCGAGCCTCCTGACCCCCAAGAGTGGGGTGGGAAATGCCGAGCCCTGCATGGTCATGTTACGAGTAGAGGGGGGATGGAGAGAGTGTAAGCATAATACCCCCACTTACCCATCATATCTATGTGTCCCCTGATATCGAGCTCACAATTATTCTTTTATTTTAGTAGTCTCATTCAGGAGAGTAGACCGGAGAACCCCCCCTTTGAGCCGGCAGTGGAGGACTACTTGTAAGTGAAACGCTCCCACTTCAATCTGTCATATATTCATAACTAATACTCATAGGCAGTGCTATGGTGACATCAACTATGCGAAAAGCTGGTGTGGGTTCTCAAAACCTTGTGTTAGTCCTGTTGCGTACCGTGCATGGCGCGAGGAGATGAGAACCCACCTGACAGCTCACTGCCTCAACCTTTGTTACCCAATGGAATCCAATCTGGATTCTGCAGTCATTTTCGCTCACTCCGTTCCCCCACTCATGGCCTGGATCGCGCTTGTTCAAGACCAGCACCGGACTGAAGATGCGGGGGAAGTCGAGCGCCATCTAAGGCTCTTGGTGGGAGACACTGCCAAGAACCTTAGGATATCGATCGGGTACCGTCTGGCCAAGGGGATGGAGGCTGGTGGTGGTCAGGTTGTGGGACCTGAGAGTAAGTATTCCCCTGTGCCATCTATTATCTCTTATCCCATCTATCATCTGTTATCCTTATACTAACACATTTTATTAGTGGTTCACCCCGATTGGGATTGTCCTTATTGCCCTCGGGCAATAAGTATGCATATCATCTGCCAGATAGATGTCCTGGAACTCGCGCATCCATTTCTTTGTCACCCCTGTTGTACCAGCAACTTGGACCAGGGAATCGCCTGAGGGGTCTTGGCATCACTGAGCATGGATAACCTGCTTGGGGTGGTCAAGTGAGAGTGGGTGTGGGGGGCAATCGGGTGCCGCCGATATCTCCTCGGGGTGACTGTTGAGGGTGTCCGAGCACTTCGTCGGGTGCCCTCCGAGCCTCTCCCACTCTCCCAAATCATCTTTTTAAATAAAGATGATGACATCTGGGCGTGGCTCCTTGCCAATTGGGGCAGACACCTGCTGCACCTAATGGTCCTGGAGCCACATCTGGGTGAACGAGATGGCGAGGACCGGACCACCAAGCCTGCCCATGGCAGATACCCTTTCTTCAACCGCAAGGTCTGGGATCGCTCTGGGTAGGCTGGAGATCTCAGGGAGGCCATGGTGGAGGAGGAAACCGAGGTGGAGGAGAAGGTGGAGGAGCAGGTGGCCAGTTCTGGGGAGGATATGGGTGATGTGGAGGAGTTGGAGGCGTTTGTTGGGGGCATAATGAGGAGGACGAGTCTGAGGGGGACTCTCGCAAGTCGCCAATCATGATTTCTGATTTAAGTTTCTAACCTAACCTCCTTTCAGTTAACTCAGCTAAACACTAATATAGGAGGATGAACTGGTTGAGGAAGCGGGCTCCTCAATGAGCCAGGACTCCCCGCCTCCAGGTGACACTGGGCCATCTGGGACTCAGACGCAGACAAGCATTGAATGATACTTGCCCTTGTCCGAGAGCAGCCCTGGTTGGTGGAGTTCCTGACTCCATCGTAGCCAACCAACCGTGGTTGGATCGATGAGGCCCTCGACAGCTCCCCTTCCCCCAATGCTCCAATGGTGCCACTGACACCTGTGATGCCCCCTTCACCCCAGGTGTCTTTGGTCGGCTCTAATCCCCGGGCTGCCATAATAGTTTCTTTAGTTCGTTCGTCCTCACCAATGACCTGCCCAGGCACCAGGGTCCGGAAAGCCCCAAAATAATTTTCCCCAGCTGTAGATTTTATTTTTTCTTGGGTAGAATTTGCTTAGTTTTTTCTCTTTTCTTTTTTATTTTGCCATCTGATTGCGTGTTTTATTTTTGTTTCTTATTTTGGGAATTTGTTTGGTAAGTTTAGCTAGTAGTTCTTAGCCTGTACTTATTAGCTACTAATGATGCCGATTGATGCCCGTGGTATCTCATTGCTAGATGTTTCGATCTGGAGTACCTAGTACAGTACGGTAGATTATAGTATGTGATAATTATGATACCATTCAGCCCCCTTACATTGGCATCTGGTGTGTCACCTAGCATTGGCTGACCATCCGAGTCAATTTTCTACTATGGTATTGACTTTAGTGATGAGACAGACTGGGGTTTGAAGTTAGTCTGGAACGGCCGAGCTACAACCCCTGTCCATCTCATCACTAATATCTATACCTGGGTAGGTCTGATTGCTTGAATTCAGCCTGTCAGGTCTTCAGCCATATTGACTCGACACCAGGAGATGATTTCAGACACTTCTAGTGCTAGTTAGACAATCCGAGAATACTGTAGTGCCAATAGTGTTGGTAAAAGATACCATTCTTGACTAGATTTTATTAAGCCACTCACCCTAACAACAACCTCATTTCGTCTAATCTTTTCATGCTGGAGTCTTGAGTCCAATTGTAGTTGAGAATGCTTAGATTATTCCGAACATAATGTTGAACACTCTGAAAATGCCATTTTGCCGGAAAACAGTTTGCTGCAATAACGAGTGATAGTCAGTGATCCTCCAACCCCCCTGGAATCCTGTGTATTATACTTGATGCATCGTACTATACATCATGAGAAAACTATAAAAACTTCTCATCTTCACAGAACTATTGATGTGATACCAAAAGGCAGTGGTAACATATTTCTACATTACTGATGCCTCATGGGATTGGGACCGCACAATGTCCCATGGCATCACGGTAGCGACAGCATGACATCCCCTCGCATCATGGTCGTGACAGCATGATGTCCCAAGCTGTCATGGTCATGACACTGATACTTGTACCCCGATTCTCGCACCTTCTCCTATGTACCTCCATATTCTGTTCTACGGGTCTCCCCACTCCAGTTACATCCTCCCACTGTGAAACCATTCCATGAAGTCATTCTAATTTCTACATGCACCAGCCTCTTGGGATAACCTCTGTGAACCTTATTTCTCACCAACCACTCAGGGGCGGCAGAGGGAGAAAGTTACAAAGCAGTATACATCTCTCTATATAGGACTTCACAGCTGGTATACCTTTGAGAACATGGTGCGAGATTTCTCAGGTTCTGAGAATTGGTATTCTGATTGGTTTACATCTGTTTATGGAGCCTCTCCTCTGTGCAGATACTCATGATACTAGAACTGACCATATTCTCAACAGACCACCTTGTGCTTCATGATTCTGAAGTACCATATCATGCTACATCTTTCTCAACTCCCCCGGGATTGTACCAATAATGGTACACTGGGAAACATTATGTGTACGCCCTACCACCAAACACCAACCTGTATAAGACAAAGGCCTGGGAGCAAGGTACTGGTAACAATGGATACTACGCTTTATCGTACGGTGAAGTCCCATGTCAATCGGGTATCTGCCTCATTGCAGCTCCCTCAGTGCAAGGGCAAGCAACCAAGGCTCAGGGCAAGGACCGATAGCAAAATGGAAGTCTGGTTTGATCAGGGAATGTCCCTGACGTGGGAGGACCAGGTGGCCTGTGAGTAGGCAAAGGAGAGGGGTGAGAAGGCATTCCACACTATTCAGTGCAAGCAAGGTCTGCAATAGCAGTCGTGTAGTACATGTCGTGGAACACTCAAATAACACATTCTTAGGAAACATTATGGCAGTGTTCCTCAATATAGATATCGAGACACACAATTCTTGTCCACACCTGGCTAGCCTGCAAGCGCTATCCCTGGACCAATGCGATGCGCTCGCTGCCTCATATCAGCAAGTCAACATTGGCACAGGTGAGCTGTATGTGGCCCTCGATCAGAACAATCGCCGCCTTCTTGTTGTATTTGCCAATCCAGCTTCTGCTATCTACGCTGAGGAGGTTAGGGTACAGATCGTGAAGCAGGCTACAGACAACATTACTAAGTACTGTGAGATTCAGCCTCCGAGGCTCCTGTACAGCATAAGGGACAATCATACTGAGGATTGGCTCCTGCAATATCCAGGACACTATGCCTATCTGAACTCACGTGGTGGGGTGTTCTATTGGTGCATTTGGGCGCAACAGGGACATGAGGACCTAGGACCTGTTTTCACTAAGGATACCAATGACATCGGTTCAAATACATGCAGAGACCTACAAGTGCTCCTTGCCGCGTTCCAGAATATCACACAGTTTAAGCAGTTGCTTCTCGGGGCTATTGACAGGCCACAATGTGACATAAAGCAGTTCACTATTGAGCTATTACCCCATCACTTCTGGAATCTCTGGACCAATTATGACAACGAGTACTTTTCAGTACATGCATGCCTCATCAACATCATAAAAGAGCTGCACCTGGACCAGGGTGACCTTGACTGGATGATGAGTGTGCCATTGGGACAGTTTGCAGGTGCTGGGTTTTGCGTATTCGATTTGGAACAGTGCTTTCACTTTCCTGCGGCTTCCATGGCAGGCATCCGCGGTCGTAAGCTAATCCACTTTACAAGGATCTGGATTGGTTCCTGACTCTGCTTGGTTTTGACTATGCATGGGCCCCTGCTGCGGCATGTTTTCAGGAGTCAGACAGAGGCGGGTGCCCGTAGGGGGTAGACGCGCAAGTAGAAGCATGATTGCGTGAATGACACTGCTCTCCATGATCTTCACAATGAGGGTTCTAATTCTGAATTGTTCCTGAGAAATTAACTTACCTTATTTGTATGATGGGATATATCTGCCCTCTATTGTGTTGGATTACCTCGGAGGGCATGTGGCTGTACGGATATGTGGATATGTGGATTTGTGGCAGATCAGAATAAAAAAGATAATATGAGAACAATTGATAATGTAGCCATCAACAATGTTCCAAAGCCTACCATGATGTGTAACTAATATTGGTGAAATAAGCTTCTAATTTGCATAAGTGTCGTAATATGAAGTGACATTGTGTGATGGCCGATGAAGGGGAAGTAGCTTGTGTTACAATAGAGAGGATAAGGTGATCTGATAAGATGGGGTAATACAAGGCATCAAGCTACAAGTGCTAAGCTTGTTTGGATACTAGTTACAGTTCACCATGTGCAAACCCCTTGACCCAGTGTTCCACTGACATACATCAAGATCAATACTATACAGTACTCCTGCATCTCATGATATATACAGGACCTTCGAGATCAACCAGGCAGACTTTCACCATGGCTATTAAATGTCCATTTTGTCGCCGAAGGTATGTGCGAGCAGGCGCATACGAGAAACACCTACAAACTACACATGTAAATCTGGACATCATACCTGCCTCTACTATATGACATGCACCTTTCGTAAGTGCTATTAATGATACCGAAACAGATCTATTCCTTGCCCTGGAGGTAAACGACGAGAATGAATAGCCAGATTCAGACTATGAATCTAATCCGGACCCAACTAGATGGAACACCGATGCATTGAATGTTGACGTCATGCATGGGTCTGATACTGAAGTACTCAACCACAACACCTAAGCGACGGCCGGCAGACAATCGCATTACCCAGGCACCAGGGAAGCGATTAAAGACGTGAGCAGGTTTGAAGATGAACACCATACTCTGTGCCAGGATCCATAGGCTCCATTTGCCAATGCTCATGATTTCAAACTTGCATCTTGATTCATTCAGAGCAAAGTCTCAAAGTCTCGAATCAATGAATTCTTTTCCAGTGGTCTGGGTAGTTCTGCATCAGCCAGCTATAGTTCAATGCACATGCTGGAGAATCATCTCTGATCATTGTACCCCTACGGTCCTTATCAACAATGGTTCGAAGATGAAGTTGATAATGGCAAGAGAACACAGCATTTCTTCTATTGGAACATCCTTGACTGTGTCAGATCCCTTCATCGGCAGATAGCATACAGGGATGACTTGGTCTATGTGCCGCGGTATCAATATGACCATAATGGTCATAGGATATATGCCGAAATGCATATGGCAAACTGGTGGTGGGATGTCCAAGTATGGTACACCCTGCTTTGCAACCTCCTTCATCAGGGCACTGGCTAACCATTTATAGGATACACCTCTACGTGGTGCAACTCTTGTTCCAATAATTGGAATGTCTGATCGGACCCATCTTAACAACTTCTTGAGTGACAAGAAAGCGTGGACTGTCTATATTATGACCAGCAATCTCCTATCGACTAGGCATAACAGACCTGGATCAACGGCAGTTCTCGTTCTTGCAATATTGCCCATCCCACCCAAGTTCCCACAGTCCTCTTCAGCAGACAACCTGCAGAGACAAATCAATGCCGACACACTACAAGGCATATTTGAACTCATACTGTCGCCCTTGCAAGATGCAGCACTTGACAGTATCTCAATTAACTTTGAGGATGCAAAGGTCCGGCAGTGCTTCCCTATCTTGTCCGTGTGGTTTGCACACTATATGGAAAACCTTGCACTACAGGGAGTAAAATCTAATGCCTGTCCAAAATGTCAGGTGCCTCCTGATGCATTAGGAACTGATGCACAGGAGCCATATCAGATGCGAGATTATGCCACATACGAACATCTCAAACATAAAAATGAGCATCGGTTGACAGACTCTGAGTTGGGAGACATGAATACCACATTTGACGCACTTGGTATCGAGATGGGACGGAATGTTTTTCATGGGCTTCAACGGGTTTCAGCACCCGATCTGCACAAGTTGGATTTGCTCCATACAGTGTAGCTAGGACTATTCAAGCATATGATGGACTGGGTTCAGGGATTCCTCAAGAAACACACCTGACTGCAGGCTTTTGACGATGCCTGGAAGGCTTTACCACTATACCTGAGATTCTTTGCGCCCAAAAAAAGTATACCTCGAGGTTACGCTGTGGCAAGAAAAGGAGATGAGGAACCTGGGGCGTTGTCTTTTGGGAGTTCTCACCGTGGCGTTGAGGCAGCCTGAGAGTACACAAGTATTGTCATTCAAACGCGTACTGGCCTGCATCAGGTCATTACTCGATTTCACTTTGAAGGCCCAATATCAAAGCTGTACACCTCAGACCTTGGATTATATGGGACAATAACTGAATTGGTTTCATGATGCAAAGGATATCTTCTTGGAGTTTCGAATATCGAAGAGGACATGGGCAAAGTTTGACGAGCAGCGAAAGGAGTTACGACATCAGAGAATACGAGTAAACCAATGGGTTGCGAAATCCAACCGCCATCAGGTATGAGAGCAGGATCGTGAAGAAGAGAACAACCAATGTATGGAACTAATCTATATGGAATCTCATTTCACCTCCATTAAGATGCATCTACTAAGTCATTTTCAGGGTCACATATACCAGTTTCACAACATTCAGATGTATTCCACAGAGTTTGGCGAGCTTGCGCATAAGGAACAAATCAAGGACGGGTGGTGGTGTTCAAATAAAAACAATGCTGCAAGACAGATCCTGTATAGCTATGGTTACCAGCATGCGATCTGAATGAGACTTTTGAACATGGATTCCCTTCGACATCGTGGGGCTGATCTCCCTACTGATATCGTGGAACATTTAGCTAAAATGAATTTTGTATCACCCCCAGTTACCAATTGTAGGATCCTGAACGGGCATTGTGATGATGTTTCCAATGTGATGGATTTTTGCAAGGTCTTGGGTATCGCACCGAAGAGCATCTGTCAGGAATTGATTCGATATAGCTGGATTATCCTGCACACCAAGTGCCACCTTCCTGAAGATCCTGCCATACTTCGATTCCTTCCGGTTGAACTACTAACCCAACTTGAAATCCCCGCTATAGCGTTCCAGGAAAGTGACATTTATGACATCCACAGGGCATGCTCTACTGGTACCTGCCTCTTCAGGAACCAGGCAAGTCGCAATGATTGGGTTTGGGTACAGAGAGGTGGTGAGCATATGTATGGTGTGCTCCGGGGCCATCTCCCCGGAAAGCTCCTGGTGCTTTTCAACATCAGAGACTACATGCACGAGGACATAGTTCACAGGCTTGCATGTGTCCAAATATTGAACGCAGTTAACCCAGCATGCGTATTCGACATCCATGGCCTTGTCATGTTACAGCTAAGGGAAAATGCACGAGAGTTTACTATAGTAGATATAGGGACAATCCTAGCCTGGTGCACCTCATTGCGGAGACAGACCAGCGATGGCTTGTTAACAGCCATATTGATTTAAGGACATTTAACAAGATTTATTGAGGGGTCATGAGATCAGACAGTCAGGCGACAACTGTTGGCTCGGGCAAGTATTCTACATCAAGGATGGTTGAATGACACTGACAATATTATAGCATCTTTCATTGCAACCTGTATATAGAAACCTCTATGTAGAAACTCATTAATAGAAACTAACTAATAGATACAACTAAAAGTACATGATATAGAAAGTTATGGTGAGGGATTGGTGAGCCCTTGAGATTAGGACCCTGATCACACCACGCAGTGAAACGTCGTAGGTCCTGACGTCGCTAGGATGGAGTGGAGAAATCAGAAAGATTGTGACAAATCGCTGCAATGCCCTGTGCCCTCACAGTGAGGAACCGACAATGGTAACACGTCAGGATGCTGGGAAGCTTCTGGGCAGGGATGGGGACATGGGGGGATGGAAGGCATCTGTGGTCGATGTTAGGATGGAGTTATGGCATCGCGACGAGAGATGGAATGAACGTTATGAAGGCCGGCCCTGTGTGGCCATGTCTAGTGGTACTCCCGTGAGGCAGCGACCATAGCCAGATGTCAGGATATGGGGAAGAAGCTGCGACAGAGATGCAGATGTCCAGGGGTTGTGAGGATGTCGACCCAATTTCAGGTAGTGTCCTGACACTGCAAAGTGTTGCTATGCGACCCAGGATGCACCAGGCACAATGTTGTATTGCAACACACATCATGACACATAGGGTGCAACAGGAGGTGGTAATGGAACCCAGGACGCACCAGGTGCATCAGGCACACGAGAAATGCAGCATGCATCAGGACGCAATGCCCATACATCAGACACGTAGTCTTTTTGTGCTCATGAAGAGATGTGGTTAGAAGGCCGACATCCAGGGGATTCAGGATCAGGCTTGAAGGTTGCCAGTAGATGTTAGCTGGTATTGGTACCTATCCTCAAAGTTAGCAGAAATTTACCAACAAAAGCCATATACATAATAGTATGTAGCTTCATGGGGAGAGACATCAGAAGCACATGGGAGGCAGCATTGAAAAGCAGAGATTGAGGGGATTGAGGATCAGGCTTCAATGTTGCAAGCAGATATCAGCTGGTATCCATCCTCAAGCTTAGCCAAAATCTACCAGTAAAGGCCATTTCTATAATAGCATATAACCTCACAACAAGTGATGTCGGGATAATGCATGAGGCACTATTGGAAGGCTGATATTGGGGGGATTCAGGAACATGTCTGATGGGTGCAAGTGTATATCTAGGCATTGAGATATCTATCTTAAAAGTCAGCAGAAATTCAGCAGTAAGGACCACTTCTGGAGCAGGCTCTATCTTGGCTGGGACTGATGCTACGCGGACATGGGGGGTGGCATTGGTGAGCTGACATTGAGAGCATAGAGGAACATATCTGACAGGCATAGGTGCACATCTAGCCATCAAGATATCCATCTTCAAAGTCAGTGAAAATTCACCAGCAAAACCCATTTCTCTGGCTGTGTGTAATTTGGTGGGGACCCATGCCAGGAGGCCGCAAGAGGCAGCATTGGAAATCTGGCATCAAGGGGATTCAGGAACATCTCTGATGGAAATGAATCAAGATCTGGGAGTCGAGACATCTGTCTTCAAAGTTAGTAGAAATTCTCCTGCAAAGACCATTTCTGTAACAGCTAATGACATTCTGAGCAACCATGCTATAAGGTAGCCGCAGGTTGCCTTAGAATTCTGACTTGAATGTAGTATCAGGACATCAGAGTGTCAAGATATTGGCCCTTGATGTGACCAAATTAGAGTTTGCAGTATTTATTAATTGTAAATGTAGTTGTTGAATATAACTAAAAAGGATGATCACAAAACACATGTATGAAAATATAATAACACACTGTCTTACATAAGATGTCACAAATATCACTGTTTTTTACAATGAATCCAACTGTCAGATTCACTCCCTTCAGAGTTATGAGAATGAAATAGACTTAAATATCAGTGTACTATATTATCTCATGAAATTGGGTATCTCTATCCAGGGTTCTAATCTCTGTTGCAAGACAACTAATGCCTATAGAGTCTAGTATTTCACAAACAGGGGTGAAGGAGATCATATTAACTCCAGTTAAGTAGCCTTAACTTTTGTTAACCTACCATTAATTATGTTCTTCAGTGAGCAAACCTTGCCCAGGTGATACCCAATTTGATGAGAGAATATAGTATTTGAGTCTTCTCCTTTTTTCATACCTAATTTAGTTTAGCCTTACTCAATTTGATGAAATGTTACAGTATTTGAGTCTTCTCCTTTTTCGTGCATAATTTGGTTCAGCCTTTACTGTGGGTAGCTACTATGTGGCTGGCTACAACCTCATGTCTAATCCAAACTCAGGAGGTAACCTAGCATCCAATCCAAACTCATGAGGAAACTGAGCATCCCTCAGAACTCAGGACCAACCAGTTGCAACTGAGTGTCGCTTCCAAACTCAGGATGCAACCAAGTATCCAATCCAAGCTCAGGAGGCAACTGAGCATCTCTTCACAACTCAGAATACACTAGGTGCAACTGACTGTTGCTTCCAAACTCATGATGCAACGGAGTATCAATAGAAACTCAGGATGCACTAGGTGCAATGTGACAGCACATACAAACTTAGGATGCACTAGCCATACCCAGCAGATGAGAAATGTAGCTTGCATCAGAATGCAACGCCCATGGATCAGATGTAGGATTAGTTTTTTGCTGATGTAGGCTCAGAAGAACCCTGATCCCCAAAATGTTAATGAGTACCATGACCTCATAAAGAAACCTGTTCATGACCTGGAGGACAATACATGCTTTAGCCAGACAGTGGTTAAAGATGAAGGGTCCAGTCATGATGAGATTGAGGAGAAGCATTCCTCAAAGAAGCAATAGAAGAAGGGAAAAGGTTCGGGGAAACAGACTTCCAAACCTGCTAACACTTTGGACAGCCATCAGTCAAAGTCAGAAAATTCTGAGTATTGAATTACTCATAAGAATGTTCCTAGCATACACCTTGACAAGCAATGAAGGTTAGGCCAATGCACCAAATGTGGACAGCTGAGTCACTTCTGGTGGAAGTGTCCTTTGGTTACTCATGTTATTAGCTCTTTGAAACCAGACAAGTGTACGCTATCAGTGGAAGAAGTGAGCCATACTTCTGGAGCCTCTAACAAGATTAAGCAAATTGAAGGCCTACATCCTGTTACTGGGAAAATTCTCAAAGTCTATGAATCATCACCTCACATAATGAAGGTGGATATGCCTACTTCAGACTAGGTAAGTAACCCTGCAAAGAGAAAATAGTTAACAACTAACAGTTTCACCTGGGCAATGAAGGCACACTATTGAGATTCGACTAGATGGACAAGAAATGGACAAGATAGGTCTACCCTGTAAAGACCACATACAAAAAGCCTAATTGATTAGGCTTATTATAGTGAGAGGGTCAAGGAAGGAAAGAGTTTTCTTCAGGGTTTTGGTACCGGGTTTCTTTCTGTTATCTACCTATCTGGTTTCTATTTTATATTCTCCTTGGTTTCCTTAGTTTCTTTGGGGTTTTGATTTAGTTATGTTTACATCAGGTGGGACTTGATTATATGCAAATGAAAGTTCTTTCTAAGTTTACCTGAGGAAGGTTCAGTACCTGAAATCATGCTGGCATGATAGTAAACACTTCTACCTACTTTGACTCATGATTTACAAAACCCTTATAACTGAACCATTTACAAAAAAACTTTATAAGTTAGCTGTTTACCAACCCATTATGGCCACTCTTGTGTCGAAAGGCAAGAGACCCTATACCTTACTTACTTTATCTTGATTTAGAAATGTACAGCAAAGGAAAACCCAGTAAGCAGAGGAGAGTGTCAGGTCCATCACGACATACAAAGTCTATCTGAGTAAAGGTTAGACTTGAGTGGCAACTGAATGCAAGGAAAAGTAGTGCCAAGGGACTACTGCTCCTAGATAGTACCACTACTGGAGCAGTGGTCAGTAGCAAATGGGTAAAGGACACCCAAATACCTTGTATCCAAAGGAAGTCTCCTTCCCCTATACAAGATACAAGTGGGAATAATATCTCAGGATCAGGTCTTCATTGGACTAAGTCTGTGAAGATGAAGATAGATGATCACTCAAATAGAAGGGGTTTTAATATTACGGATATGCCTGTAACAGCCCACCAGAGGTTGTCTTACAGTAAACTATTCTTACACCCATATTGGAGGACTTGGGGTAAATGGGTAAGGATAATTTGGTTCATTAAAGTAAACAGCTACGTATATTATAAGATTGTAGTATAAAAGGCGGGCTCGGGAAAGGCTCATGTAAGGAGGCCTGAGTTACCCTACCATAAGGTCTGAGTTACCCTGACATGGAACCCAAGTTACCCTACCTTGCATTTAGAGGTACTTACTTTGGGCAGGGGGCGATCCTATAAGGATTGGGCACTCTGGTAAAGTCTAAAGGCAACAAACCTGGTAGCCTTTGGGGGCCTATAGGAGGGGCTACAGGGCTCCGAATGCCCCAGAATTTTACAGAGATATTCCTAACAACCCCCTGCGGCCCCAGGGTAAGGTCCGCACGTCATGGGCTTACGGCTGTTGAGTTGCTCCATTCCTTATAAAAGGAACTGAGTGGAGGCACTCTTGTAACACCTTATAGGTTGTCACCGTCCCTCCAACTGGACGCTGTCCGTAGGATATATGAGAGGGCATAGGGTGTGCTCCAGAGGAAGGGCTATCTTCTGGTACCAAATATGTGTAAGACGGACAAGACCAGAAGGAGCCACTCAGGTAATACTGGAAGGGTAGTCCAGAGCCTCCCGGGTAGTCCCGGGGTAGCCCGGAAGATATTGAAGCATCTCAGGGCAGGTGAATCGCACAGTGACCCAACTCATGCCCAATCATGGTAAGACTATTGGGGTTATTTGAGGACTCTAAAACCATGATTCTTATCATAGTAGTGGTGCTTTCGGGGAGTTGACTGTAGGTAGTGCTCACCAGGCCAATCACTAAGGTGGCCTACCGGGGGAGCTGAGTAGACTTTCCTATCAGGCAAAAACTTGACCAGAATAAAGTAGAATGTTCAGCTCAATCGTGAGAGCTATGTCTACTAAAGGCTTGCATAGATGAAATGCATATGGGTATGAGAGTTTGTAAATGGTATATCTCCTCAGTTGCATGATAGTTTGCCACTAGCATGTCAACAACATGAAGAGTTTTTCTCCTGTAGTCGCATTAGAGATGCAGCGCTGAAACACTTGATGTTAGAAGGAGATTTAGCCAGAGCGGACCAATACCTACAAAGGAATAATATCCTGGGTGGTGTGTGTTGGCCAGCTTGGAGGAGATGGGTGTGCTTGTAATTAAGTTAGAGTAGTGATGGGTGGGAACTGTCAGTATATGATATTCTACTTAAACTATATGCAAGTCCCACTCTACTCTGGCAATCAACTACCTCTCGAGAAACTTACTGAGTAAAGCTGGGGCTTAACGATATTAAGTTTTACTCTTTTGATTCTTCTTTACTCTATGGTTGATTATCACTTTTGATTCTTGAGTCACTTCAGTGCGGTCATGAACTTTGGATCCATCTTCCCTTAGGGTACCCCCATTACAATGCCAGAGGGCAAAATTGATTAGTACCTGCCAATGTCCCAGTTATATGAGAACAACCTACAAATTTATTAGCAAAAGGGTATGCTGGCCTGGCATTTAGTATACTGTAAGACAAACTGCCTAGCTGAGTGTGGATACCAGCAATTGGAGTTCATTACAGAGGAGGAAATGATGGCTTTAGATCAAGGATTGGTCCATCTCCTTGGAAGGCCCAAGTTTTCTAAGGAAGATGGCAATGATATCACAATAAAGCTCCTTCCAGAATATAAGGACTTTAATGATATCTTTAGTCATGAGAGGATAGAGCCATTGCTACAGCATTTCAAATACAATCACAAGATTGAATTGGCAGCTAATATGACTCCTCTTTTTAGTCTGACATATCCCCTTTCCAAAAATGAACTAAAGGCAGTCCCTGAGTACCTTGATGAAGTACTGGCAACCAGAAAGATTACAAGGTCTAGTTCCCTAGCTGCTGCTCCTGTCCTATTTGTACCAAATCCAGCTAGCACACTAACATTATGTATCAATTATAGAGCACTGAACAAGATAATGTAAAGAGCCATTATCTCCTCCCATTAATGAATGAGTTCAGGGATAGACTTGGGAAAGCTATCGTATTTACCAAGTTAGATCCAAAAAATGGTTACTACCTTCTATGAATAGCAAAAGGTGAACAGTAGAAGACTGCTTTTCATTGTCAGTATGGCTTATATGAATATACTGTGATTCCCTGAGGGCTATGTAACATACCATCTCCTTTCTAGAGTATGATAACTGATGTGTTTAGAGGACTATTAGATGAAGGAGTCATCCCTTATATGGATGATATCCTGATTGACTTTGAGACCATAGAAGAACATGCCGCTCTAGTTAGAAAAGTGATAGAAAAGCTGTGCAAAGCAGGCATCTACTTTAGCATAAAGAAATTAATCTTACCTCAAAGGGAAGTTGAATTCCTAGGGTATAAGATATACAATCATGGGATATCAATGACAACAAAAAATGTGGTATCCATCAAGAACTGGTTGAGTCCAAAAAGTATCATTCAAGTTCAAACCTTCATAGACTTTGCTAACTTCTACTCAAGGTTCATCAATGTTTTTAGAAAGATAGCAAGACCATTGACGGACCTTCTAAAGATGGATATTGAATGGGACTGGATACCTGTCTGCACAGAGGCTTTTAAATAATTAAGGGAGTTGTTCACATCCAGCCCTGTTCTACTACATTTTGACCTTAATCAGTCAATTATGTTAGAGACACATGCAAGTAATGCTGCATTAGGTGCTGTTCTATCTCAGCTCTAGGAGGATAAGCAATGGCACCTGATGACCTATCGTGGTAGTAAGTTTGTAACAGTGGAATTGAACTATGATGCCCATGATAAGGAAATAACTGCAATTGTGGTGGCATTGAAGCAATGAGATCATTTACTGCAGTCTGTTGCCAATAAGATTGTCATATATACTGATCACAAGAATCTTGAATACTTTAATAGTACCAAGATACTGAATAGGCAGTAACACCACTGGGCTGAGTTCTAACAATGATTCAATTTCAGTGTTATTTACTGTGAAGAGAGATTGAATGAAAAGGGGGATGCATGGTTGAGGCACAGTGACTACCAGCTTGAAGGGGGGGGTAATTCTCAAATGAACCCTGAAGCAACCTTCTTCCGATCTGGTCAGGGGGTTGTTAATGAAGAGTAGGACATCTTGCGACTATAGGTGTTGCAGTTATGGCAAGGTTATCAGTTGTAATCTTCTATCTTAGAAGTGCTTGAGTAGGCAGCTACCATGGATGACAAGCACATGGGTACTTTTATGTCAGTCATTACCCTACAAGAGAATGTAGACCCTAACCTCTCCATTGAGAAGGACCTACTACTCTACAAGAATACGAGGTATGTGCCAAAGGATGAAGGGTTGAAATGAAAGATCATAGAGGCAGAACATGACTCCCAGTTGGCAGGGCACTTTGGAACATACAAGACAGTTGGACAAATCAAGGCGAAATTTTATTCGCCAAAGATGAATGAGCACCTTATGGAGTATCTGCATATTTGCGATCCATGTCAGAGGAGCTATATAATCCAGCATAAGAAGTTTGGATTATTTGAACCAATTGAGGTACCAGTAAGACTATGTAATGCAAGTTCTATGGACTTCATTGTGGTATTACCAGAGTCAGAAGGGTATACAAAGATATGGGTTATCATTGATCAGTTCTTAAAGATAGCATCAGTAAAAGAAAATCTGGCATCTGATGCATAGGCATTGTGTCCTGACACAAGCTGCATTTCTCATGTGCCTGGTGTGCCTGGTGCATCCTGAGTTTAGATGTACCACTATATTGCACCTAGTGCATCCTGAGTTTGTGTGGGATACTCAGTTGCATCCTGAGTTGGGAAGCTACACTCAGTTGTGCCTAGTGCATCCTGAGTTCTGCAGGGATGCTTGTTTGACTCCTGAGTTTGGATTAGACACTCAGTTGCATCCTGAGTTTGGAAGCTCCACTCAGTTGTGCCTAATGTATCCTGAGTTCTGAAGGGATGCTCCATTACCTCCTGAGTTTGGATTGGACACTGGGTTGCATCCTGAGTTCTACAGGGATGCTCACTTGCCTCCTGAGTTTGGATTGGACATAAGGTTGCAGCCAGCTACATATTAGCCACTGACTGTGAAAGCTTAACCAAATTAGGCATGAAAAAAGGAGAACACTCAAATAGCACTGGCATATTATCTTGTCAAATTGGGTAGTACTGGGGCAAGGTTTGATCACCAAAGTACATAAGTAACAGTAGGTTAAAAAAAGGTAAGGCTGCTTAACAGGAGTTAACATGATCTCCTTTGCCCCCTTTTGTTAAATCGTAGGCTCTATGGGGATTAGTTTTCTTGAAATGAAGATTAGAACCCTGTATAGAAATCCTCAATTTGATGAAATAATAAGGTACACTGATATCCAAGTCAATTTCATTGTCATAACTCTGAAGGGAGCGAATATGACAGTTGCATTCATTGTAAAAATGAGTGATATTTGTGATATCTTAGGTACCAAAGCATGTTATATTTTCATACATGCATTTTCTGATCATTCTTTTTAGTTACATTCAACATCTACACCTACAATTAATAAATCCTGCAAACTCTGATGTGGTAACATCAAAGACTAATATCTTGACACCCAGATATCCTGATGTGATGTCAGAGTCTGAGTTCTAAGGCAACCTTCAGCTAACCTCTAGCACAGTTCCTCATGGTGTCACTGGCTGTTATGGAAATAGTCTTTACCTGTAAATTTCTGCTCACTTTGAAGGCAGATATCTTGATGCTCATATATTTGATCACACCCATCAGATGTATTTCTGAAACCCCTCGATGCCTACTTTCTAATGGCGCCTCCCACAACCTCCTGGCATCAGTCTCTGCCGAGTTACAGGCTACTATAGAAATGGTCTTTATTGGTGAATTTCTGCTATACTTGAAGACAGATATCTCGATGCCCAGACATTCGTTCATACCTGTCAGAGGTGTTTCTGAATCCCCTTGATGCCAGCTTTGTAACAGGACCTCCCACAACCTCCTAGCATCAGTCTCTGCTGAGCTATAGGCTGTTATGGAACTTATCTTTACTGGTGAATATTTGCTATGTTTGAAGACAGATATCTCAACACTCAGATATTTGCTCATGGTTAACAGAGATACTCCAGGTTCCCCTTGATGCCAGCGTTCCAACAGTGCCTCCCATGTCCTCTTGGCATCAGTCCCTGCTGAGCTACAGGCTACTGTAGAAATGGTCTGTACCTATGAATTTCTGCTAACTTCAAAGACAGATATCTCGATGCCCAGCTATTCGCTCACATGCATCAGACATGTTCTGGATTTTCCTCGATGCCAGCCTTCCAATAGTGCCTCCCATGCCCTCCTGGTATCAGTCCTAACTGAGCTACAAACTGCTATAAAATGGCCTTTACCAGTAAATTTTTGCTAAACCTGAAGACAGATATCTCAATGCCCAGCTATTTGCTTGCACCTGTCAGACATGTTCTAGACTCCCCTTGATGCCAGCTTCCTAATGGCACCTCCCATGTCCTCCTGGTGTCTGTCCCTGCCAAGTTACAGGCTGCTATGGAAATAGTCTTTACCAGTGAATTTCTGCTAAACCTGAAGACAGATATCTCAATGCCCAGCTATTTGCTCACACCTGTCAGACATGTTCTGGACTCCCCTTGATGCCAGCTTTCCAATGGCACCTCCCATGTCCTCCTGGCGTCTGTCCCCGCCAAGCTACAGGCTGCTATGAAAATGGGCTTTACCAGTGAATTCCTGCTAAACCTGAAGACAGATATATCGACGCCCAGCTATTTGCTCGCAACTATCAGAGATGTTTCAGACTCTCCTTGATGCCAGCCTTTCAACAGCACCTCCCACATCCTCCTGGCATCTGTCTCCGCCAAGCTACAGGCTGTTATAGAAATATTCTTTGCCCGTGTGTTTCTGCTAACTTCAAAGACAGATGTCCCGATGCTCAGCCATTCTCTCACACCTGTTAGATATGTTCCTGAATCCCCACGATGCCAGCCTTCCAATGGTGCCTCCCACATCCTCCCGGCATTAGTCCTTGCCTAGCTACAGGCTACAATATATATAGTCTTTACTGGTGAATTTCTGCTAACCTCAAAGACAGATATCTCTATGCCCAGCCATTAGCTCACACTCATCAGACATGCTCCGGGATCCCCTTGATGTCAGCATTCTAACAGTGCCTCCCACGACCTCCTGGCATCAGTCCCTGGGAAGTTATAGCCTGTGAAGCAACCAGTATTTATCTGTTAAAGGAATGCTCATGCGAAATCTATCTTGCTCATATATACTAGTTATAAATTTATATAGAATAGATGAAACTGACACAGTTTTACTAAAAGAAACTTTGTGACCTAAGTCCTATATATGTGTCACACTGCTGGTATGCTAGTGTCAGGAGTTTTGAATTTTAAATGCTCTCCTCAGATGTTATTATTATGTACTCGCTTAGGACCAGATGGCCTTAGGATGCAACAGTTGAGGACCAGATGTTATCAGGATGCAACCGTGAAGTGCCTGGCATTGTCAGGGTGCACCAGGGGTAGGCGTCCTTGTCCAGATTCTGTCCAGATGCACCTGGTCCAAGCCTTACTGTTGGGACGCAATCTTACTTCAATGTCCTATCCTGTTTAACAGTTATCATTATGTGCACCCTGAGCATCAGACGCACAGGATGCACCTGGCACTGGATATTATTTTTAGTGATGAGCACACTTCATATGATTTACAAAGGAGGTGTCTATAGAAAAGTTGGCAATTGATCTTCCTGAAGGAGATATAGTGCCTGCATGGCCTCCCAGAATCGATTATCTCAGAATGAGACAACTGATTCACCTCCATGTTTTGGGCTTGCTTGATGAAACCACTGCAAATCAAGCTCAATATATCTCCAGCTTTCCATTCAGAGACAGATTGATAACCTGCAATGGTGAACCAAACTTCAGAACAATATCTGTAGAGCTCCTACTCATACCAACAAGAAGATTGAGTTTCGCTATTACTGTGGGCAGAGTATGCATATAATACTCCTACCTCAGAATCCACTAGAGTATCTCCCTTGGAGATTCACTATGGATTTAGCCCTTATTCAAACTGGTCAGGCATTGTTCCAGATACTCTTGGGATTCATCCAAGCAGTCAACTATTGGTATGGAACTGTCAAGGTTCATGGTACTAGGTTAGAGAAACCTTACAAGGGGTACAAGAAAGGCAATGGAAAAGGGCATGACCAAAAGCAGCTGCCATCAGTGGCATATGTGACAATGGAAGATATTACCAACAGAGTAGCAAAAAAGTTGAATCGCATGATGTTGAACAGAAAGAACCTCCAGGCTTAAAGGCCAATAGAGAAATTAGACCACTAAATGTTTCGCCCTTTTGTCATTAAACAAAAGGTAGGGTCCCGGGTATATGAGCTAGAACTCTGCACACATTGGTCGATGCGTCCCATATTCAATGTCAGTTTGCTGGAGCCATACTAGGATGACCTTGAAGGAAGTCCCTAGAGGGAGGTTCCAGTGCTGGAGATAGTGGACAATGAGCCAAGTTATGTTCTTCAGTCTATCCAGGATAGTCAATGGTAAGGTGTGATAAAGATGAGTACTTGCCACCATTTTGTCTAATACTTTGTAGCATGGGAAGGTTATGGTCCAGAAGAAAATTCTCAAGAACCTTTTGAGATTTTGGAAGAGACTGCATTACAGGTCCTAAGTGATTTCCATAAGAGGTGCCCATCCAAGCTAAGGGATCACCATGTTGTGGATGTACCGAAACCAGGAAACAAACGACATCACTAATGGTCTAGGACAGACCTTAGAGAAGAGGTGAGTTGTTTAATGACCCACCTGAGAGGGTCTTACAGTAGATCATTCTTACACTGATACCAGAGACCCTGAGGTTCATGGGCAACAGTAGTCTAGTTCAGTAGGATGGACATACAGGAATGGTAAATGTTAGTAGGATTAAGGACAGGATGGATAAGGTGGGTCCAAGGAAGTCTCATGTAATATTGCTGACATTACCATGACATAAGGCCCAAGCTACCCTGACATGAGGTCTGGGTTACCCTACCTAAAGTAAAAAAGGTGTTCATAGAGGTAAGTGATATATCTACTTGGGTTGGGCACTCCAGTAAAATGTATACCTCTAAACTAGGTACCCCTACAGGGGGAACTACAGAGTGTAGAATACTACAGGAGTTTGCAGAGGTGTTCTCAACACCCCCCCCCCCTTTGGCCCTCACATAATGACCACACATCATTGGCTTACAGTCCTTGAGTTACTCCCTTTCTAACAAGTGGGATTGAGTGGAGATACTCCTGTAACACCATATAGGTTGTTACCCTCCCTCTAACTGGATGCTGTCTGTGGGATATATGAGAGGGCATAGGCTGTGCTCCAGTAGGAAGGCTATTTCCGGGTTCCAGATTCATGCAAAATGGACAAGGACTGAAGGAATTAATAAGGTGATACCAGATAGGTAGTCAAGAGCCTCCCAGGTAGTCTGAGGGTGGCCCAGAACATGTCGAAGCATCTCTAGGCCTCCAAATGCATGTAGACACAACTCGTGCCTGATTACTGAAAGACTTTGAGGTTATTAGACAACTCTGAATGCAGGATTCTTATCATGGTAGGGGTGCTTTTGGGGAGTTGGCTGAGAGTAGCGCCCACCAAGCCAATTGCCAAGGTATCCTACTATGGGAGCCAAGTAGACTTTTGCTATCAAGCGAAGACTTGATTAGAATGTCATACAATGTTCAACTCCATCATAAGAGCTATGTCAACTAAAGGCTTCCATAGATGAAATGCATATGGGTATGAGAGTTTGTCAGTGGTATGTCTTCTCAGTTGCATGATTGCTCACCACTAGTATGTCAACAATATGAAGAGTTTTTCTCATGTTGTCACATTAGAGATGCAGTGCTTGAAACACTTTATGTTGGCAGGAGATTTAGGCACAGCAGGCTGGCATCCATGAGGGGGTAATGTCCTTAGAGATGCATTTCAGTCAGCCCATGGGAGACAGGTGTGCTCATGATTAAGCTAGAATAGTAATGGGTGGCAACTGGCAGTATATGATATTCTACTAAACCTATGGTAATACTCGCATATCTTGCAAGATCTAGTGTACAGCTTATCAAATGTGAGATGTTCTAGTTCAAGTCTAATTGGTATGGGGAGGAAAGGAGAAGACAGACAGTGATTATGTGGTGTGAGCTATCTCACATTCACTTAACATAACTATGTTTATACAAAATTACCACAATAGTATAAGTCTTCCACCTATATCAAATAGTTAACCAGCAAAAATTAAGAGTTCACATGCTCTTGTATTCCCACCAACCTAGTGATACTACCTCTCTCGCACTCCTTGTAATAAAGATTACATTAATACCATCCTTGAATCTTAGCTGTCATGTTGAATAAATAGATAGATCCCGATAGATGTATGAAAATACTACTTCATTCATCTGGAGCAAGTAATTAATTGAGGGGAATGCACTAAGCAAAACAGACTTTGAATTTATGGATCCAATATCAATGACTAGCTGACTTTGTGGGAAGGTTTCAGAAAGGTGATGGAGTTTAAAAGTGATATTATATTTAGAAGATAGGGACAAGAGAATCTTTAAAGGACAGTCAAATTTTAGAGATGTAATTCAGATTACATTATAAGAAATACTCATGAAAGCACAACATATTATTATAATAAGGGTATGTGTGCCAGATGATTTCACAGAAATGATCCATGTAGTGATGCTAGTAATTCATTACCATACATCTTGCTGCTATACTGAGGCCTCAATTGCATCACAAAATCTAGATATACTAGTAATTCTACAGGCTCAAATGGTAAAGTAGTTTCTAACTGCTGAATCTTAAATGCATAATTTACTCAATACAATCTTTGTATATAGTACTGAGAAGATCCCCTCTGAAGATTTTGTTCATTGTGAGAAGAGTAGATTATGTTAGGTACATTACTCTTTACAGTGAATACATATGAGATAGAGAGAGCAAGCCTGCAGAATAGAAATATCAACAGTTCAATTTAGTAATAGTTACATGCATTACTGACATATCTTTCTAGCAGGAGAAATACTCTTCCTTACCCTCTACAATACTGATCAGCCATGCAATGAGACTCACAGATTTATTCCTCAGTTCCTGCCAGATACAGTTGGACAGTTACTTATTGAGTATCACCTTTTTATTATGCTATAAGAGTCAATCTAGCTCACAACAATTCATTCTTGTCCATGATGATTCATGAAGTAAACTTACTTACTCTGGTCAACAAGGTCACAAGTTTGAATCACAGAAGTTCTTATAACAGTCTTGCTCTGGGTATGAGGACTTTCTTTCAGAACTACTATTTTAATCTCAAGTCAGCTATACATATCAATTACTATGATGCAAGATTGAGTACAGAACCCTAATAGATATGAAGTGTATGCTCTTAGTTCAGGTAATGGAAATGAAGAAGTGGACCTGCAGGTGGGCCATTCACCCAAGGTTGGGAATCTGAAGTATATTGCAGTATAGACATTTCAAATACTCTAACTAGTTAATCTATATGAGTAGTTGACAAAGATAGTCATGACTGGTATACATTCTTGCACATTAATAAGGAGAGCTCAGGAATGACAACTGCAAGTATAACTTCATTACTCATAAAAGAAGTCCAAGCCAGAAGTCATTTTGAAGAGTCCTATCCAGAATTTGCAAATGAAAAGACCTTACAATGTGGGTAGAAGGGAAAGTCAAGCTTCACACCTTTACAGAAAAACGTAATAAGGTATGTTAGTACTGATGTCTTCTTATGTAGTATGAAGAGCATATTGTAACAGATTTATATCTCTATGAAATAAATCCAAGGAGAAGAAGTAGTAGGCCTTCTGGCAGATAGTGTTGCAAACCTAACAAGGAAACAAAGTTTTGACATGACTCATGATTATAATTCATTGGTTTGTAATGTATTTTTACACACATGACCTTATTGCAGGTCATATAGGTCTCATGTAAGACTTAAACAGGTGAGTCATAGCTGATATATTGATTGATCATACAATGACTCAGTTGAGTCATATGAGGGTTTGCATAAAGGACCTATTTATGGGTCATGTGAGTTTCCCTCATGACTAGACTTAGAGTCATGTAGTTATTATATTACATAAGTATATGTGTCACAGTTATTACTCCTAATAGTTATTACTTTGTAAGTGAGTTATGGGAAGATCTATATAAAGGAGGGAGAACAAACATGTAGATAAATCTTTACCCAACCACTTAAGTTATTTTCTTACATATAACTTTGCAAAATATACTCTTTACTTTCTTTTAGAAAAAGACAAATCCAATATCCTCTACCTTATAGGATAAGGAAGAGTAAAAAGATAGTACTCTGAATAGTTGAAGAGTCAACTAGAGATATAAAGAAATGCAACTCAGAGGAAAATATCTGAGTCAAGGTTTATAAATACTATTATGCATAATAGTATTTGGTAAAAAAACCTTAAAGGAATTAATTAATGAGAATCAGAAGTTGTTGCCTATTGTAAGTTATAATAGAGGAGTTCTAATGGATAATCCTAATAGATTGTTCCTAAGGGAGACTGAAGGGGAGTGAACATAGAAAAGGTGTGCAGAAGTGAAAGGGTAAAGAGTATCAAAGAGACAGCAGTTCAATCAAGTATACGTATCTCTATGTAATACAAAGTTTGAAGCTGATCTACTAGTCAGGAAGCTACTCTTGAACACATAATTTCCTCCACTAAGGCAGGAGTAACGAAAAACCTGTAACCACAATCAGTTCCACAGAGTGCAACAACCAGAATCCTGAAAGCTTAAGGCAATCCACAACCTAACTTAAGCCATTCTTCTATAGCTGGTAGACATGTGTAATAGTGACATCCTAAACAAGATAGATTACCAGTTCACGACTACACAGAGATAACTCAATTATCAAAAGTATAATGAACAGTAGAGTAAAAGAATCCAAAGAGTAAAACTTCATATTGTTAAGCCTGAACATTTCACTCAATTGAAGTTCTCTAGGGGTTTGTTAATTGTCTAATTGTACTGAGACTTGAATACAGTTAAGTAGAATATCACATACTGCTAGTTCCTACCCATCTCTACTATGACCTTGGAAAGCACACCCTTCCCCTCATGGTTAACTAATACACTCCTGGAGTATATCCTTTATTGATGTTGAGCTGCTCTAGCAAAATCTTCTTCTGAGGTTAAGCATTTCAAGTGCCGCATCTACAATGCAACTACATGACAAAACTATTTACAATTTGGCCATATCAGTGGCAAACTGTAATGCAATTGAAGAGACAAACCAATTATAAACTCTCATCCTCTTATGTATTTCATCTATGTAAGTCCTCATAGACATTATTCTTACAATTGAGCAGAATCTTCTAGTTTCTTTTATGATAGTCTTGACTTTATTGGAAGATCCACTCAACTCCCCCAGTAATGAAAATTGCTAATTGGATTGATAGGTGCTAGTAATAGCCAATTCACAGTGAGCACTCTGTTATGACTAGAATTATATATTCAGAGTTCTATAACAACTAACAATATTCTTACACTATTTGGAGTAGGTAGTCATCATGTGTATTCACCTTCCTCAAGATGCCTTGCACCTTTCACACTACCCATGAACTACACAGTAGACTCTAGACTACCAGTTCAGTATTACCTGAATAACTCCTTCAGTTCTAGTTCAACTTGCAAATATTTAGTATTAAGAGATAACTATTCAACAGATGCACACCTGATGACCTCTCTTATATCATGGGGACAGAGTTTAGCTGCACAGATGGTGACAACTTATATACAGCCACTAGTCAGAAGTGTTCATGAAACATATTTTTTGGCTTACAAAGCTACCTCACCAAAAATTCAAGATCGTGACCATAAATGTGAATGGTATCACCATTACGATCATAACATACCCAAACAATTTATACTCCGACCGTGACTACCTGCCCTGTTATCTTTTAATTATGGTTTACCAATCTGGATATACAAAACACTCAGTACCAAAAAAAAAAAGAACTCCTAAAACCTCACAAAGAGAGATGTCAAATGTTGAAAAAGGCATGATTGTTGCCTTTTTCTACTGCCTCCAGAATATTGCCCTTGTTGCTCAACTCATTCGCCAGCCTTGTACAATAGTTAAAAGCTTCCTTGTCCAGGTATGTGAGTGTCAGTCAGTGGAAAACATCTCTCACCCAGGTCTCACCCCAGTTCTTAGCCATCAGCAATGTCACGCAATCATCTGGGCAGCCAAATCTAATTGGAAAATGACCAGATCTGATTTCAGAGATAGATATGCACCTGGTGTATCACTTTCTACTGGTCAAGCCCCCTATACTGGTACAACTCTGAGTGATAGGACATGATTGACTAATAAATAAACTGTATATAAAATAGTCGATAGAGTACTCAGAGAGGCCAATGTCAAGACATGGCTAGCCAAATCAAGACCCAAGCTCAAGCCTGAGCATGTGGCAAAGAGATTGAAATGGGCTACAGTTCATAAGGATTGGACAGTGGAGGATTTTGAAGGAGTTATTTGGAGTGATGAGTGCAGTATGGAGAAATCCAAGGATCCAAGGCAGCAATGGGTTTTTAGAGAACCTGGAGAGAATTGGCTAGCTGATTGTATCTATCCAAAGGAGAAGGATAAAGGAATATCTCATATAGTTTGGGGCTGCATTTAGGGTAAGAGAAAAGCCAGTTTGGGTCCGATTACCCAAAATGTCAATAAGACCATGTAAGTTAGGCTCTTGAGAAGACATCTTTTTCCTGTTATTCATCAAATGATCTCCTTTGGTATGCAAGATATCCTCTTTCAGCAGGATAATTCTCCTGTTCACAAAGCTTATAGTGTTATGGATTGGTTGGAGAGAAACTGTATTGAAGTGGAGGAACACCCACCCTACTCCTGTGATTTAAATCCTATTGAGTATGCATGGGTTGAGCTTAAAAAGGGATTGCATGAGCAGCACCCTAGTATTGCAGAAACTCCAGGAGGAAAGAAAGCTGTAAAGAACAGATTGGCCCAGGTCTTACCCTTAGCTTGGGAGACAATTCCTAAGGAGTTTTTTGAGAAGTTGTGGAAATCAATGCCTAGTAGAGTGGCTGGAGCTTTGGAAGCAAGGGGAGGCTATACAAAGTATTAGATAGTATCAAGGTTCTTTATTTCAAATTTCTATAATTAAATTTACAGTGGGTTGTTTGGTGGTTGGCTTGCCTGTTCATTCCTTTGCTCATTCACTTGCGTGCATGCATCCTTGTTGCCATTGACACCACAACCTCACTACCCCACTACTGGTCCTACTATGGCACAATCGCAATTAAATACATGTCTCAGATCATGAACACTTCTGACTAGTGGCTGTAGTGTTTGGAATAGGTTGGCACTTGACCTCTTTTACTAGTAAGGGCACAATTTAACCAACCTAGGTCCATAATCTGTGGCCCCTACACTAAGGCTGCAGGAGAATATTGGTAAGACTGCTGCAAATTCTTGTAGCTATCAAAGTGCTCTAGGTGCTCCAATATTCTATCTAAGGTCCCTTGGTTCTGGTCATATAATTTACTGAAGTTGCCAAATAGGGCTATCTAAGTGCAATCCCAAAAGTAGGCATTGCTCTTTTCCAAAGCTAGGGTAACTTACACCCCAAGTCAGGGTAATGTGGACTTACATGCACATGCAACTATTCAATTCTGACATGAGATCTTTCTCAGTTCCCAACTACTATCACTGTATAGGCCTGAATTAGTTTCCCCTCTGTTAACCTTTCCAATCCTGACCCATTGTTCTCTTAGCTTCTGGTATGGGTGTGAACATAGTACACTGAAAGACACTAATGACTAGGTCATTACAATATGACTATTCTATTTTTTAGAATCCTAAGGCAATGCCTAGCTGGTATACAAAACAAATCATAACACAGGTTTGCAGAATCAAAGCAATACTGGTAATCAAATTACATCAAAGAATACCAAATAAGCAAAAACAAATAAAACCAAGATGACAAATAAAATATAAGAATAACTAGTATAAAGCTCCAGAACCCAAATGCATATTACATATATACTAATACTGGGGGATTAGAATAGTTTCAATTGCCTTAATGGATTAACTGGGGCTCATAATATTAGTAGTAATACTATACAAGCCAAAATGGTTGGAGGGCCCAGAGATCTATAAAGTGGTTTGGGCTTACATCTTTCTGTCAATTTTAACCCTCCCTCCTGGGGATCTTCAGTAATTCAGAATCCACTTGTAATATTATTAAGCTTGCAATGGAATCTTGGTAGTCCTGATGTGAACATAGCCAATTGCTGGTTTTGAATCTATGGCAAGAAGGGTCAGGTAATATCTGCTGGGTAGGCTGATACATTGCAGTTTGTAATGAGAAACTCTTCAATTAGTTTTTATGATTATACCTACAGGGGCAGGTAAAAGAATACTAATTTTGGTCACGATGGCAATCTGGGAGGGAAAACTGCACATTGTAGTTGCTCCAATGACTGCCTTTCTTAAAAACATGTGGAAAAGATTCAAGAAAATTAGATTCATGAAGTACAAGTAAGATAAGTACTGTCATATTGTGAAAAGGGCTGAAATTCAGCAGTAATTAATATCACTATTACATGGAGCAGTAAAAATACTTCATTCAAACCTAGATTACAAAAATGATCATAAAGGGTTCCATGAATAGGATTTGATTGATGAAGCCTAACTGTTATACATGTAAGGAGAAATCAGTGATGAAATAAATGATCTGTGCTGTTATTGACCATTAGTTTAATTAACTATCACATTACCAGTGGAGGAGCAGTGCTATCTTGAGAGCCTCCTGAAAGTTGAAATGACATTGTTGGCTACATTATACTAAGAACTACCAACTACCATATCCAATTTCAAGTACATGGTGAATCACTTTGGAGACATCTAGGATTGCCTCCTGGAACCCCTTACTGATATTTAAAGTAAATCAGAGATTATACAAGACAGTCACAAAAGAGCTATCATGTATTGCCAAAGTCATTGATATAATCTGTTGTTTCGGTGTAGCTATTGATGTACCTACTGTGTGATTGATATATCACTATCAGAAATCTCAAGACTTTCTTGACTTTATATAATAGTGTAGTCAGACAAAGGGTGATGGGCTACTACCCTGCTTTGAAATTTTCCTTCATCATTCATGCACAAAGAACTTAGAAACAATGCAGTACAGCAAATCAAGTAGTCAGTGAACAACATACTTATATCATTTGGGTACTGCTTATCAGAGAGCAACTCTTGCATCCTATATTGAGGGAATTTCCTCTTAATATATGTCTTCACCTGAGAGTTACCATATTGTATACAGTCTTTGTACTATTCTGCTGATACTGGCAGCCAAGATTGCAAACTATATCATCCTGAATCCCTCTAACACTCAATTGTTTTCTGTGATAGATGTATTGCAACAATCATGTCCCTTGCCATCAACCAGCATTAGCACAGAAAACTAAACACCTGAGAGTGACCCAACTGCATATGCAGATTTAAGTTAATTCTACACCCGAGAGGAATTTAGGAAACATCAGTCAAAACTTGAAGAATATGCATACCAGTTCATAATAATATCAGTAAAATCACTCAAGTATTCTTGTTCTATGTGTAGATAAGTAAGAAGAAAACAAATATCTCTTCAAAATGAGCCACTCTACTGTGGTATTGTTGATAATGATGTTACTACTCCATACCCCTCAGATACATTGCTGTTACCACTGACAGGCTATAGAGGTAATAATAATCATTAAATATGAAGAATTGTGCCTATCACCAGTAATAGTATTGGTTATAATCTTAACTATAGAATTGTTATAGAATAACTCAATCAGAGATAGAGAAGGTTGATCTCAGCCATTTGTAAGAGTATGGGATGCTAGAATTTCTGTTAGGCATGGAGAGACACTATTTACTAAGACTAATGTCAGCTCAAAGATTTGTATAAGTGTAAAGTAAAGAGTAAAAACTTAATATATTAATAAGATCTCTTCTCTATTACTTGATAGTTTTAGTAGCTTGAATTCTTGTTTTGTTTTTTGTTTTTGTTTTTGTTTTAATCATTATTTATTTGTTTATACTGTACAAAATATGCATGAGACTAAGGCAATCAAAAACCATCTGTCCCAACTCAGTCTAAACCATAATGAAAAAACTAAAAACCCTTTTACCAAACTGCCTTTGGGTAGAAAACTATTTCAAGAGTTTACTGGATACAACAAACCAAAATCCTCCACTCACAAACAACAAGCAAACCCCAATCCCTTGACAGTGAACAAGAATAATACCCAACATAAGAAAAGAAAATCCTAAGGAAGAAATCCAAACCACATCACTAAATGGCAACCAACAGCACAACCACCCTAAATGTACTAATCTGAAACATGATATGGTGGAGGGAGGACCCTATAGACCCAGGTATAAAGGGTAAGAGAAGACTAGGTAGAAGGCCTAAGTGTACTGAATTAAGGTGGAGGGAGTGAGTGGCAGGTAGTCAGGATCCCCAAGCCCGCCAGAAATTCCACAATGCTTAGCAGTATGGTGCCTATGAGGCAAGGAGAGAAATGACTGTGAGGGGCCAACTATCTGATCTAAGCTTTCAACCCACCTCATTATCACCTCTCTCATGTAGTGCTTTTATTAAAGGAGAGATGGCATCACTACTAGAGAGAATCCCAGGAGGTGCTGGATGCAAGTGAAGGACAAGGGAGAAAAGAAAGAGGGGTAAACCGAAAACTGAAACAACTATTAGTAATTATCTTTGTATCTGTACTAGGCAGCCTTAAGGAAGAGGTTGGAATGATCAACTGTGGCCTATTGAAGAGTTCTTCTTTACTGCAAACTGTATTCTGAGCTATCAGTTGAGTGTGGAAGGGGTTGCTGACCATAGAACCTTTGCTAAGTAAGGCCTAAGCAAAGCAGTGGGGTAGAACATAACATCGTGAGATGTGGGCAGAGCCTTCAAGCAGGTAACCTTCAAGAAAGAAGAAAGAGAAAAGAGTAGTAGACTCGATTGATGGACTCCTACACCCCCTCAGATCCCTTAGGATGAGGGGGTACATGAGGTAAAAGGTGGACATTTTTTCTTGGTCTTGAGTTTTCAATCACCAGAGGTGTAGAAGAGATGAAGGATGTTCTAGTAACTTGAGTTTGTTTTTTTTTTTTTCTTTTTTTTTTGTTTATCTCATATATTTGTTGTTAAGGTACAAGAAGGTATATGCAGCACTAGCTATGGTAGAGTTCTAGTAGCTTGAGTTTTTTTTTTTTTTTTTTTTGTTTCAATCATTATTTATTTGTTTCTACAGTATAAAATATGCATATAGCTCTAGACTAAGGGAATCAAAAACCATCCATCCTCACTTAGTCTAAGCTGTGATGAAAAAACTAAAAGCTAAGTTACCAAACACCCTTTAGGTAAAAAACAGTCTCAACAATGAGCTCACTTGATACAATGAACCAAAATCCTCCACAAACAAGCAACAAGGAAACTCCAATCCCCAACAGTGAGCAAGAACCAAAACCAAACACAAGGAAACAAAATCCTAAGTGAGAAATCTAAACCAAGTTACTTAATTACAACCAATAATACAACCACTCAAAGTCTACTAATTTGAAAAATAGTACAGTAGAGGTGAGGGCCCTGTAGACCCAGGACCGCAGGGTAAGAGGAGATCAAGCCAAGAGCTCAAGTAAACTGAACCAAGGTAGAGGGAGTTTGTGGTAGGCTCTTGGGATCCCCAAGCCCTCCAGAACTTCAAAGTGCTTAGTAGTACTGTGCCAGCGAGGAGAGGGGAGATATGGTAGTGAGGTGCTAGCTATCTGATGCTCACTATCAACCAAGCATATTACTGCCTCTCTCATGTGGTCACTTTATTATAGGAGAGATGGCATTACTACTGGGGAGGATCCCAGGCGGCAGTGGAGTCAAGTGAGTGACAAGGGAGAAAAAGAGTAGGGGTAGACCCTAAAACTTAAACAACTATCGGTAATCGTGTTTGTGTCTGTACTAGGCGGCCTCAAAGAGAAGGATGGGAAGATCCCCTATGACCTGTTGATGAGTTCTTTCATACTGCAGACTGTGTTCCCAGCCATCTGTTGAGTGTAAAAGGAGTTGCCAACTATAGAACCTTTTCTAAGCAAGACCAAAGTGAAAAAGAGGGGTAGAACCCAACATCACCTAATATGAGTAGAGCCTGCAAGAAGGTAGACTTCAAGAAAGAAAGAATGGATAGAATAATAGCTAGGATCGATGGGCTCCTACACGCACCAAGATCTACTAGGACGAGGAGGTATGTGAGGTAAAAGTCAAGATTTTTTCTTGGTATTGAGTTTTTAATCACCCGAGGTGTAGAGGAGATGGAGAATGTTCTAGTAGCTTTAGAGTAGTTCAATATTTATATTCTCATCTGTGTAATCACAAGTTACATCTAACTACTATAGTAACTAAGTATCTGCTCTAAAAATCCTTTTTCTATCTTGAGTGGGAAGACTCATTGATACTAAAAGTATTGGACCTACTCAGCTTCAGTCTCATTAAACTCTTATTAATTCTATAGGTGTTCACATCTCCTCCATTAAGTAGTCTTTAATTCCTCTACCATATAGAACTTAGCTTAGATATACTGCCTGCATGGCAATCATACCAATTATTCTTTCCCCAAAACATAAAATAATCAGTTTTAATGTTCACACATTACATTTGCATTGCCTATTGTTAGTTGACAAAATTAACCTAATATAACAATGCTCCTAGCCTCAGGATTGAAAAGAATTCTTTCAACTAATATTCTTTACTAGGTGAATAAATAAATAAAAAAGAAAATACATAAAATTCACAAAAGTGTTACCAAGCAAACTCAAAATTATGGTATGAGTTCTACAGAAAGTTCCTTATATATATGGTATGTTTAAAGGGATAAAATGTCTAAACAACCTAGTGTCACCAACACTTACTCTATTTGTTCCCTCTTGCACTAATCTTCAGTCTTTTGATAAGCTAAAATAGAGAATACAGAGGTGCTCCTCATGTGATATAATCATGGTAATAGTAAACCTTTGTCCTGAGTTATGGAGGGAAGTACAATATAGTAGTAGAACACTTATTGGTTGAAGTATTACTAGTACTATATATACATTCACATCAGATCCATAGTAACTAGAATTCCTTGAATAAAAACTATATACAGACAATATACTCCTAACCATACCATTGATTACACAAATCTTCTTAATTGGTTTGATTACATTATTTAGTGTAGTTAAGTAAGGTTTGTTTTTGGCATCTTTAGTTTTGGGCCAAGAATTAAGTTCCTCATTGCTATGTTTGGTTAATTTTGTAAACTCATAGTCAATGCATTTGCAAAGCCCAATGAATATGAATGACTTCCATCCTGAATTGAACCAATAGCTTGCCAGCTAGAAATGTCTCAGACTGACTCTTGAGTAGGCCTCTTGGACTCTATTTCTTTCAAAGCAGGGTCTTAGTTGTATGGTCATACTCAACAGTGCTATAGACTCAAAGTGGTGAAGTAGCATACTCTGTATCTGAAGTGTCCTGTTACCTATCAGTCAAATTAGTAAGTTGCTGTCTCAGAGGATAGTGCTTGACTTGTTCCTTGGCAAAATCGCCTCATTCTACCATTTACCTACCATTGAAGGTACCCTCTCGTTTATCCTACAGACAGTACCAAGTCAGGCAGACAGCAATGACATATATAATATTATAGTATTGATATCAATTTCTGGCACCAAGGTGTTGGGACACAATATTACTATAACAACATGATGACACTTGGTCCCTATACTAGGGCCACGAGCGTATGGTAGAAATAATTCTGGAGGTAGGTAGGGTAACTTGAGGTCATTTTTCAATATAACCAACAGGATCTCCACTCCCTAAGCTGACTTAGTATTTTTTCACAGGGCCTCTAGGGCTCAGATATTCTCAGGGCAACATCCTGATTCCCTGTCCTGCCCTACTCATCAGCCTAAGGCAGGGTGTTTTTGTTATCAGACCCTACCCATGCTACAGCTCTGGCTCCTACCATGGTGTCCATGGCTTGGACAGGCATCAGTCAAATATGGGTGGTGAGAAAAAGGGAGCCTGTCCAAGGAATGAGTAGGGTAGGGCCTTATGCTAGGGTAAAGGCAGAGACAATAGAAGGGATATACCCCTAGGCCAAATTAACAGTATTGCCAGATAGTGAAAACCTACTCTAACTTGCAGCCTAATCAACACTAAGCAAAATCTGTTAATAGGTGCAACTATTAATAAAAACATGGTAACTGTTATGAACTCAATCTAGTAGATTTTGACCTGTTGTGAAACACATTTTGTGATTTGTTGGTATACTTGTCAACCTAATGGTCCTGGCAATGTATTTAATTGTCCTGTGATGCAAGAGACTAAGATAGTATCAGATTTCTAACATTTCAAGAAATATTTCAAAGATTGATTTGTACTCCTGGTGGTTTCAGTATCTCCTCTCAAACTAAATATATTGTACAGCTTGCACTAAACATAACTAAAATTGCAAAAATAAGGAAGTCCTACTCCAGGCATTACATTTTAAATCACGATATCATGGAAATTATCTCACATAATATATTGACTCTGACAATATGTCTACTTTTATAGTTTGCAGTAGGATACAAAAATGAAAGATATCTGGGAATGGAGCTAAGTACATCAACCTATGAGTGTTTGTTCTAGTATTTGTATACCAGGAGAACCATATATTGTTAAAGGAGTTGAAAACCTATTAAAACTATGAGTGGCAATACAATCTACTAGATCTAGTTAAATCTAATACCGATCTGATCAGTGGTATATGTAGACTCATTTGGTGGATAATAGTTGTATTAAGATTAAAGCTATGGTATATTACATACTATACCAATAGGCTGGGTGTTCTAGATGTAAACAGTTACCAAAAAAAAAAGAGACATTATTGCAGTTAAATGGTTTGTTGATGTATACCAATAGATGCTTTATTGTAAGAGACAGAATCAAATTGAGCCACTGACTGATGTATATTTGCAAAAGGAATATATAAACTAGAATATTATACATGATGTTATGATCGGCTATAAGATCTCTCCTATCTTATATCTCCAAACAGGCAACCAGTCTGTAGTTAGCTTTCTGAGAGGTAATCTTACTTACCTTCTGTTGTATTCTCTTTCTTTCGAGAATTCTAATACTGGTTGTCTTCCGCTATGTCTTAGATATCAACCTTTGTCAATACTAAGTCCTTATAGTGCCAACTTATATTAGTCTTTTTCCTTTTCCCTGGTTGGTCAATCTGTGTATAAAGAGCATAAAGGTGTTTTATTTGTAGTATAATTAATAGGAAATAACTTAGGTGGTTGTGTGAAGAACTAACTATCATGTCCAATTGATCTTCTTATATAGTTCTTCTAGCAACACACTTACAAATCAAATGAGTCACAACTGTGACTCATACACTCACGTAACATATAACCTCATGACCATACTTGGTCATGTGTGAAAGTCCCATGACCTTAAAGGGGTCATGTGTGAAACCTCATGACTTGTATAAATAAAGTCATGTCTCTTGATCCTCATGACTCATATGCACACATATGAGTCAATACTCAACATACCAATCAAATTCCAACATAAATAAATATGACTCACAACTGTGAGTCATGTGAGATCCTATAACTCTTATGTGAGTCGTAGTGCAAAAATATAACATCATATGACTCAACTGAGTCATGTGCAAAAACCTTTAACAAATGAAATACTATGACATACAATCATATGTCATGTGAGACCATTACAAATCATGCCTGGTTTGTAATACTAGCTCCCCTCTCTCCAAATCCTCAGTCCCTTGAGGATCTGTGATTGTACTTATCATAGTATATATCTCTTTCCATGTTCTTTTGTAGCTGGCCCATGTCATCAGCAATTCTTCTGATCCTTCTTTCTACCTCTTTTCTAGCGTATCTTTCTCTTGCTAGTTACTTTTCCAAAGCCTTGTTTCTGAGTCTCAGGCCTTTTTCCTCCCCTCTTAACCTATTAATGTATGTTCATGCTCCATCCACTGTCCATTGTAGTTGTTTGATCATTTTCCATAGGTCTTCCTTGGATATGAACTTTTTATCCCCCTCTTTTTCCTCTGGTTTCATCCCCAAAACCTGGTTTTCCCCCATCTTAGTCTTTTCTTTCCTCCGTTGTGGAAAGAGCAATGGATCCACATGGAATCTTTGGCATCAATCCTCTCGTGTTTTGGTTCTTTTGGTGTGAACAGTGGGAAAGATTCTCACCCCTTTTCCCAGCTGTTAGCATTGCTGGATCCATTCGAGCTAGTAGTTGCTGTTCTGGCCATAGGCTAGAAGTTGTGTCTTTCTTTCCTATCCTTATGGATAGTGCATTCTTCATCCATGCATGCCGTGAAGTGATATGTGGCATGCTCATCTTTCTTTTCTTTGAAATATATTTTACTCCAGTCTTCATTTTCTGGGTCTGGGCTTATGCAGATATCATTGGTGGAATTTGGAGACTGCATTTTCGGCATTGGTGAAGTTGGTGGCTGGGTACCACTCTTGATCATGTTGTGCAGGGTAACTAGTCCACTTGGCTCAGTATTACAGGTTTCCACAATGTAGTCTTGAGTTAATGATTTGATCGAGTTCATATTCATTTTCTCCTTCTATCTCAATAGGAGCAGGGGAAGTTTCTTTCATGAGGGCAGAGTATTGTCAGAGTAGAGTTCGAGTTTGCTGATGTGGAAGACTGGATGTTTCGTTTTCATTGAGGCCAGGAGGTCTAGCTTATAAGCTTTTTCTCAAATCTTTTTCAATGATCCTGTATGGTCCAAGGTTTTTTTTAATCCAGTTTCTTTGATGGTCTCATGGTATGTATGTCCTTCATAATTAACCAGACTTTGTCTCCTGATTCCAGTCTTGGATCGGGTTTTCTGTGTCAATCATTGTTTTCCCTCATTTTGTCTTGGGCCATCTGTATTTCTGTTTGGATGAGTTAGTGTAGTCGGCTGATATCATTCCTTTCCAATATTTCTGGTAAACCTATGTGTCCTATAGGTTCGTTGATAGGGTGACATCCATAATTTGCATAAAAAGGTGTTGTCTTAATAACATCTTGTTTGGTATTGTTGTATGCAAATTCCATGACTGATAGCCACCCTTCCCAGTCCTCTTGAGAATATTCTATATATGCCCTTAGGAACTGTTCTAGTGAGGCATTTGTCCATTCTGTTTGACCAGCCATTGGGGGGTGAAATGCTGTGCTTATCTTCCATGTGATGTCCAATCCTTTGGTCATCTCTTTCCATAGTTCTGATGTGAATATAGAACCTCTATCACTGATGATATCTTTCAGTAATCTATGCAGTTTGAAAACATTTTTCATAAATGGTTGCATAAACTGTTTGGTTTTCATATCCTTCCGACAGGGTATGAAATGAACCATCTTGGTCAGGTGATCCACAATGACCCATATAGCATCATAGTTATTTGATAGTGGTAAGTCTGTAATGAAATCCATGCTGATGAATTTCCATGGTTTTTCTGGTATTTGTTGTGGTTGCAACAGTCCATAGGACCCGTGACAACTTGGTTTTGTCCATTAACACATGTCACAACTTTTGACATATCACTTAATATCCTGGCGTATGCCTGGCCAATAGTATGTTCGTTGTGTTCATTCCAATGTCTTGGCCATTCCACCATGTCCATTTTTTGGTGTGTCATGATTCCTTCTAATTGCTTCAGTTCTTATTAGTTCATCTTCTAGTAACCAGATTTTTCTTCATTCCACATATATCCTTCTTTACAGTCGCATGATACTAATGCCACTTTCCGATATTCCTTGTCTTTCCTTTCTATGTCTTTTCAAATATCTAGAAGCAATGCATCTTGTGATGTTTTTTCCTTGATATTCTTTTCAGTTCCTTGGTCTTCTATCATCCATAGTTCCATAGTGTTGCTTTCCTCTCAACCCGAAGCATATCCTTCATCCTTGAACAATTGTTCTTTAGGTAATTGAATCCTTTGCTGTTGCATAATGCCATTGTCTCTTTTTGTTGGCATGTCATTTGGTCTTCTTGTGAGGGCATTCAGTTTTGCCCCTTCCTTGCCTAATCGATATTTGATTTTGATGTTGTATTGACTGAGCTTTTCACTTCATCGTATTTATCTTCCATTCAGGGCCTTCGTAGTTGTGAATGGAACAAGGTTCTTGTGGTCTGTAAGGACCCTGACTGTGTGAGGCCTTCCTTTTGCATATTTCCTCCATTCCTTGAGGGCTTGCATGATTGCAAGGAGTTCCTTATTGTGTATGTTGTAGTTGCATTCTGCCTTGGTTATTGACTTTGACCAGTAGGCTATCGGTTTCTACAATCCTTCCTTATCTTGCTGGGATATTATTCCAGAACAGATGTAATTGGATGCACCTGTTTCTATCATAATGGGTGCCTCCAGGTCGAAGTATCTTAGTATTAGAGTTGTGGTGAGTCTTTCATTAAGACCTTCAAAGGCCCTTTGCTCCGGCTCTCCCTATTCCCTCTTCTGGTTCTTCTTTGTCCTGTTATGCAGTGGTTTTGCTATTCTGCTGAATCCTTCTATGAATCGTCGGTAGAAGTTGCAGAATCTCACAAAGCTTTGGATGTCTTTGAACTTCTATGGTGTTGTCTATAGTTTTATGCCATCTGTTTTGGTAGGGTCCATTTGTACTCCTTCGGAGTTGATGATGAATCCTAGGTATTTGGTTTCTTCTTTGTGAAATTCGCACTTTATATGTTTCAGGCGAACTCGAATTTCTTTTAGCTTTACTAGTATCATGGTTACATCCTTTCGGTATTGTTCCATGGTATCTGAATATCCTAATAGGTCATCTAGGTAAGCTATGCAGTTGACATCCAAGTATTTGCTGAGTGCATTGTTGACCCATCATTGGAAGGTTGCCGGTGCATTGGCTAATCCAAATGGTATGACCATATATTCATATAGTCCGTATCATGTTCTGAATGCTGTCTTCCCCTCATCTCCTTTAGCAATGCGTATATGTTGATATACATCCTTGCGGTCGAATTTGGTAAAATATTTTGCCATTTGCAGTCGATCCAATGCTTGCCTTATCAATGGTAATGGATATCGATCCTTTTTTGATACTGTGTTTAGGCCTCTGTAGTCCACACAGTGCCTTAAGTCCCCATCAATTTTCTTGACAAAGAGTATGGGTGCTCCTGCTGATGAGGATGAATGTCTTATCCATCATCTTTGCAGGTTCCTTTCCAGGTATTCCCTGAGTTCCTTAATTTCTTCCCCTCTAAAGGGGTAGAGCTTCATGAATAGTGGTGGTGCTTGCATTTCTATCTTGTGGTCTGCCACCCGATGCATGGGTAGTTCAGTTCTTTCTTTTTCTTCAAATATGTCTAAGAAGTTGTGATACTCTTTAGGCACTATTTGTCTTTACGTTTCTTTTTCACTCTTTCCTTTCTTCTGTAAGGCTAGCTCAGTGCTGATTGTTCTAGCCACTAGTGTGAGTTTTGCATCATCCTATTTCAGGGTTCCAGTGATTTCTCCTCCTTTGTGCAACCTGCCAAATACTTGTACTTAGATAAAAGTTATTGATAGCTTTTTCTTCTCTTGAGTCATTTTCTCTTAGTGCTGTGTGCTGCTGAATCCTTGGTCACCACTTTCCATGCATTGAAGTTGTTGTACTTCCTTGAAGCGTGTTGAGACTATTTTCTCAATAATTATCTGGGCAATCCTATCCCCTTTATGGACCTCATAATCCACTTCTGACAGGTTCGCCAATAGGATGTGAATCTCTCCTGTATAGTCCGCCTCTATGACACCAGCATTAATGGTAAGGCTATTTCTGCTTGCCAAACTACTTCTAAGTACAATGCAGGAACTGGTATTTTCTGGAAGTCCCATTTAGATTCTTGTTCCGATGAACTTTTGCCCTCATGCTGGGACTACGGCCCCTTCTATGCGGAATAGGTCACTTCCTGCAGCCTTTTGCGATCCTTTCATAGGTATCTTCACATCCTCTCTCAGTTTTTTGACCATTATTTCTTGATTTGGTCCATTTTCTGTGCGGAGTCTTAGAATCTGACTTTTCAGATTCTCCTAAATTGCTTCCTTTTCTGGTACTGTTTATACTGTTGGGGAGGCATCAAGGCATACTGTCTTACACCAGTCACTATCGAAGGTGATTTCTTCACTTCTCCAGTTGATCCTTGGATTGTGATCTTTCAACCATGTCATGCCAAGGGTGACCTCGTGTTTGACAAGGTTCGCCACTAGGAAAGTTGCTTTCTCTTTGTAGTTTCTGATGTCTATAGGGATTTTTGTGATATTGGTGATTGGCCCTGCATCTGATACAGTTCCATCAACCATGTATATGTCTCTTAGTTTTTTGATTTTCATTTGGGCTAACTGATGATTTATACCGAAGTTGCGATCTATTAAATCTTTGGTTGCTCCCCAGTCGATCATTACATTTATCCGTATTTGTTGTTGCTTGTTGTGGAGTTGTACTTTGACCATGATGTGGTCCGATTCGAGGTTCCTCAGTTCTTTGTCTGTTATTGTGGTGGTGAGGTGTGTGATTTTGATGATTTCTATCTTGTCATCCCCTGGCCCATCGTTTCCTCAGGATGTCTTTCTTCTTTTGATGGGTTTTGGTCTATTCTCCCCAGGACCACCTATTCTTGGCGACTTTCGTCATTTAAACCCTCTTCTTCCCCCTTTTCCACATCCAGTTTTCGGATCTTTGGTCCATGACTGTTGGCATTCTTGACTCGACAGTTCTTTGCCAGGTGCCACTTCTTTCCTCATTGTTAGCACAATCCCTCTTTCATGCATTTCTTCCATTCATCCTGGGGTAGTCTTTGATACCTTCTTTGGTTTGTGGTATCTAGATCCATCTGGTCTCCTCTTGGGATTTCTTTGGGTGTCACCCTAAAGGTCCCATCATGGTTTCTGGTGGTGTCATATGTCTCTGTCTTGGCTTTCTTTTTCTGGTGTACGTGTTTGAGTGTGGCCAGTTGGACTTCTTTATTCATGGCCCATACTGCTAGTTATTCCACTGCTGTGACTGTCTGATTATTGTGGTCAAATTCTTCTTGCAATTTTGGTCTCATACCCACATATAGCCATTCTCCTGCTGTTGTGTTATCCAATTTTGCCTCTGTTAGTGCCAGTTTGAATTTGTTCCAGTATTCCGTCATGGTCTGTGTTCCTTGAGTCATGGTCTTGAGCCATATCCTCACTGTTCCCCTTTGATCGATTTCCCCAAACTGTGTTTTGATTGCATCCTTAAATTCTACCTAGTTGTTCCAGGTTTTTGTCCTTATTCCTTCCGTATAGGGTGTGAGCCATGCACTTGCCTCTTTCCTTAATAGACTGGATACATAGGTGACCTTCTCTTCATCGTGGTCTTGTGCCCATCCCAGTGCTTGGAAGTAGATCTGCAGTTCTGCTAGCCAGTTCCTAAGCTCTTGTCGTTCTCCTGTGTAAGTACTTAGTAGTTTAACCTTCGGCTTTGGACTGTTTATTACTTGTAGTATCAGGGCTAGTTGTTCAAGTGGTTCTTCTCCTGCTGGGGGTGGGTTTGCCACCTGTCCCAAGGCTTGTCCTATGCCTGACATTCTTTCTTCTCTCTCTTCTTCCTCACATGCAGATTCATTATGTTGTGATCTTTCTTCTAGTGTAACTGGACTTGGTGTTCTTCCTCTTTCTGAGGCTGTCCTTGCAAGTTCTTGTGCAACCTCTGGGAGTTCTAAAGACTGATTGTCATATCTGAAATCCATGTAGTCATTGGGTGTTGCTTAGAGATGCAACCAAATGTTATGATCGGCTATAAGATCTCTCCTATCTTATATCTCGCAACAGGCAATGAGTCTGTAGTTAGCTTTCTTAGAGGTAATCTTACTTACCTTCTATTGTATTCTCTTTCCTTCAAGAATTCTAATACTTGTTGTCTTACACTACATCTTAGATATCAACCTTTTTCAATACTAAGTCCTTATAGTGCCAACTTGTATTAGTTTTGTTCCTTTTCCATGGTTGGTCAATCAGTGTATAAAGAGCATACAGGTGTTTTATTTGTAGTATAATAGATAGGAAATAACTTAGGTAGTTGTGTGAAGAACTAACTATTAGGTCCTATTGACCTTTTTATATAGTTCTTCCAGTAACCCACTTACAAATCAAATGAGTCACAACTGTGACTCATACACTCACATAACATGTAACCTCATAACCATACTTGGTCATGTGCAAAAGTCCCATGACATTACACGGGTCATGTGCAAAACCTCATGACTCGTATAAATGAAGTCATGTCTCTTAATCCTCATGACTCATATGCTCATATATGAGTCAACGCTCATCATACTAATCAAATTCAAACATAAATAAATATGACTCACAACTGTGAGGCATGTGAGACCCTATGACTTGCATGTGAGTTGTAGTGCAAAAACATAACATCATATGACTCAACTGAGTCATGTGCGAAAACCTTTGACAAATGAAATACTATGATATACAATCATATGTCATGTGAGACCATTATGAATCATGCCCAGTTTGTAATACATGACTATTGTATATTTTGATATATATATTAGGTCAAAGTATGAGGCAAGATAATATTGGGAAATAGGGCTTGAGAGTATAGGGAAATTTGCTATTGACTAGAGAGCAAAAGGACAAAATTAAGAAATACTCAATGAGTAGTAGTAGCAAGGAATAAAAATGAAGAATGATTCTGCAATCCCCTTAGATGACTCAGTGTAATTATTAGCAAATATAGGCTACTATTTATAAGCAATTTGGGTACTGCTTAGTGAGCGAGTTGAGGCTAATTGGCAATAAAGAGGTTTAAACTGTTGACAAAAAATAAGCAGAAAAACTAGATTAGGAAGAAATGAAGAGTAAAATTTTGGATTAGAAGTAATAATATCTAGTAATCAGTGCAATATTGATGGAGTATGTGGGCTTAGTCTACTTAAGTTGCTTTGATTTAAAAAGTAAGTTGAAACAAGGAGAGAAAAAGAGTAAAGTCTATGAATTATATTTAGTTAAGACCAAAGAATGAAATGTTTGTGGGAAACTAGGAAATTCAGTTAAAGAGTATTAGGAATATAGGAAAAATGAGGGTAAGTTACATTGGCTAACTGGGAGAATTTGATCCTAAAGGCCAGAGAGGGGTCTAGGTAGGAAGGTGGCATCATCTTATTATTGCATTAGAAGCAAGTTGAGATAATGTTACGATCGGCTATAAGATCTCTCCTTTCTTATATCTCGCAACAGGCAATGAGCCTATCGTTAGCTTTCTTCTTAGAGATAATACTCACCTATCTCTTGTTGTATTCTCTTTCCTTTGAGAATTCTCAATACTTGTTATCTTACACTATGTCTTAGATATTGACTGTTGCCAATACTAAGTCTTATAGTACTAAATAGTATTGATTCTGTTCTTCTTCCTGATTGTTAGCCTTTGTAGTAAAGAGCGTAAAGGTGTTTTATTGATAACTTATAAGATAGGAAATAACTTAGGTAGTTGCATGAAGAACTAACTGTCAGGTCCTATTGACCTCCTTATATAGTTCTTCCAGCAACCCACTTACAAATCAAATGAGTCATAACTGTGACTCATGCACTCACGTAACATATAACCTCATGACCATACTTGGTCATGCATGAAAGTCCCATGACCTTAAAGGGGTCATGTACGAAACCTCATGACTCGTATAAATGAAGTCATACCTCTTAATCCTCATGACTCATAGGTGCACCTATGAGTCAACGCTCCACATACCAACTAAATTCAAACGTAAACAACTATGACTCACAACTGTGAATCATGTGAGACCCTATGACTTGTATGTGAGTCATAGTGTGAAACATAATATCATATGACTCAATCCAGTCATGTTCAAACCTTTAACAAATAAAATACTATGACATATAATTGTATGTCATGTGAAACCATTACAAATCATGCCGCGTTTGTAATACATAACTGTATATGAACTTTATCAACTGATTAAAGGCTCAACTAGTTTAATTTTCAGTTAATGGGTTGGGTGTTGGACAGAGTAGTTTATTGAAAAATATATTGTAGGTACAGGCTAATAACTCTGTATGAAAATACTGATGGAATATAAAGAGTATATTACAGGCATGCTTGAGTAAGGAGTAGGTAGTAGTAGTTATGAGAAGTCAGATCAGTAGTAGTTCTTGTTGGAAATTATCTGAAGTGTGGTGTTGGGTAGTAAGGGCTATATATAGAGAAGTGTATCTTTTGGGTAATAGTGAGAAAAATATAGTAAAAAGATAAATCTGAGTATGAAAACATAAGTGGTGATATGTTTGACTTTGAGAATGAGGTAAGAAAATATCTCTAAAAGCAGGTAAATGTAAGATGGTGTGAATGAAATTATTATGGGTCAGAGGGCCTAAAAGGTGTTGCAATAACCAAAATAGAGCAAATACCAGATAATAAAATGAGGTAGATAATTCTGAATTGTATGATGAAATATTAATAAACTATAGGTAATAATATGTCCTAGCTGTAATAAGGTATAGAGTAAAGAGGTACAATAGAAATACTAACTAAGCAGGAGAGAATACAATAATATCATTCAATATATATAGAAAAGGCATTGGGAATATCTTGATGGTTAAATGTTTAGATAGGGGTTTAGTTGAGCAGGATAGTGGCTTACTATATATTTAGTAAGGGGTTGCAGTATTTGGTTGGCAGTTTGAGGAAGGCATGGGATGTTGAAAGAAAGACTAAAAGGATTTGTTTGCCAGGTAGCAGTTGAAGAGTTTAGTATAGGACAAAGTGTTTTGGTAACTCAATTAATTTCAGGTTAACAGGGTTACTAGATGAAGGTTTAATTAATAGGTTCAATCTTTGACTGATTGGTTAAGTATTTGAATTCTTAGTTGACTGTTTGGTGTTCCAGAATAATGAAAAGCTTTAGGATTTCGGGTTTATATAAGTATCTCACATAAGGTATAAGGGGTTATACTGTAGGCAGTCAGATTTAGCTAAGGACTTTGGGATTTAGCTTCGAGGTTTGGTACTTGGCTAAGTAGTTCAATGTTTAGCTAATGACTTCAGTGCTTAGGTCACTAGTTTAGTGCTCAGCTAGTTGGTTTAGTATTTAGCTAATATATTCAGTATTCAGGGGGTAAGGTTTTTTTAAGCAATGGGGAATAAAAGCTGACTTATGGTTATGAGTTCACAAACTTGTTAGTGCTAACTATTTCATAAGGTAAAGTGAAAAAGTAATTTAGGCTAACAGGTTAGTAGTACAAGATCGACAAGGTAGTTAGGACTAACTATATCTGTCATCTCCATGTTAGATCTAAAAAGAAGTTAGAAAAGTAAGTCAGATTTCATGATCCTATACAAACGGTGAGAGTGATACCCCCTGCAATCTAGATGAATTCCATACCATTTCTGATGATATTTTTTACATATCATATTGTAGTCTTTCTGTACACCCTGGTACTATTTTTCCCCCTCCATCATAATATTTTTTCAGTCATGCAAAGAAGTAAAGCAAGACAAAGTAAGTGATATTTCATGACTTCCCCTATATCTCCACCATCTCTGCATGCTTCATTTCAATATTTTCTATATTAGGGTTAAGGTTAGGAGTTAAGTAGCATTGATTAGATACAGGACCAGAAGGCACAGCTAATAGGAACAACCAGTGACCCAGCAGTGCAACCAATAACTAATAAATACGGGAGGTAGAATTGTAATTATGTCTGGATTCTGGAATCTATCTGTGGTTTACCTGTATTACATCCTCATCTTCAGATGCCCACCATATACTTGGCAACTCAGTTACAATTTCCTCTCTATTATTCAATATCTTCTAAGCCCATATCATATTTCTAGGCATCTGCCAGACATCCTCACACTGTCACCCATAATCTTTGGATGCCTCCTATACTCTCTGCAACTTCATTGCAATTCCCTCTCCTGCATTCAATATCTTTGAAGCCCACATTGTATTTCTATGTCTCTGCTGAACATCCTCACATAGTCACCCATAATAGCTTGTTTCATTCAGACTCTGGTTTTGGATATGGTCCTATGCCTGAAGACTTTGACTTCCTTCCCAGTTTATCATTGTTGACCAGTATTACACACTGAGTGAGGAAACAGGTTTTCACAAAACTCATAATTATGAGGTCATAGGTTTGTAATCATTTTGCACACATCACTCATTTGGAGGTCATGTGGGTTCTGCACATGACCAAATTACTATCATGAGGTTATTATATTATGCAAGTGCATGAGTCACAGTTGTGATTCATCATAGTTATTGATTTGTAAGCAGGTTGCAAGAAGGACCTATATAAGGAGTCTTGGGACTTAAGATAGATTGGTCTTCACCCAACCATCTAAGTTATTTCCAATATTATAGTTTATAATTAAAACCTTTACACTCTTTATCGCTACCCATCAGTGATACTAATGAACTTATTCCTTACTTAAAGGAATTGATACAAGAAAGCCAAATACCAGATAGGGGTCGTACTATAGGAGTCAGTGGACTTGGCCATCAAGACAATGTAGGCAGTGGCCTAAGAAAGATATAAGTAAGTGTCGTTACCAATTGCACCTAGCTAACTAGATAGGATTGTTACATTTGGTTGTGTCTCAGCAGCACCCAATGACATCATGGATTTCAAATATGAAAACTACTTATTAGAACTCCCAGGGGTTGCACACCCACTTTCAAGAACTACCTCTGGGAGAGGAAGGACAGCTAGCTCAGTTACACCAGAAGAAAGGTCAACAGGAGCATCCCCCTCTACAGATTCAGAAGAAGAAGAGAGGATGGAAGGGGTAGCTGTAGCAGGAGGAGTAGGGGCTGGACCTGGAGATCAAGTCCCACTCCCCAAATCAATGCCAGACCAAGTAAGTCAGATTATTTAGAGCATAGTAGGAGGAACCAAGAGGCCTAAGGTCTAAGAACCAGAAAGCTTGCAAGGAGATTGAAGTAGACTACGAAACTGAGCAGTCTAATTATAAGTCTACTATGAGGCTATGGGCAGGGCTACCAAATACAAAGAGGAAAAGATAATCTATACCTTGAGCCTATTGTAGGGAGATGCAAGCAGCTAGCTCACTTCCTATATAGAAGGAACCAGTCACATAGCCTGGACGTGATGGCTGCAGTTCAGAGACATATTAAAAACACAGTTTGGAGCAGTGGACCCTGAAGGAGAGGCTCAGATGAAGCTAAGAGAATTAGCACAAGGGATGAAATCCATAGTGGAATACTGGAATGAATTCCACCGCATATTAACTAAGGCAAATATGAACCAAGCCATGGTAAGCACATGGTTGTTCCAAGGAATGACAAAGAGATTACAAGATGAGTTTAGACACAAAGACAAGGTGCTAGGTGACCTAGAAGTCATAGCTCGATAGGCCATCATGAAAGAAATCAAACTAGCCAACATACAACACCTGCAAAATAAGCAGGTGAGACAAGAAGAGCCAACAATATCTAGGATCACCAATGGTACTTTCAGGACAAACTCCACAAGACAAGCAGACAGAGGGGACCCCATAGATCTGGATGGCATGAAAAAGAGGCCAAGATTGAATATATGAAGGAACGAATTCATACGAAGGAGGAATAACAACCTATGCTTAGGCTGTACCAAACCAGGATATATGCTAAGGAATTATGGGAGCCCTCGGGATCAGAAAGACCAAAGCAACAATAAAGCAAGTTACTCATCGCAAAACAGCAATGGGCAGTGGAAACTGCAAACAATGATTAGGGAAATCGATATAGAAGTAGAGGAGGAAGGCTTGGTAAATGGTGATGGTCCCCAGCAAAAGAGGGTCTGAGGGACCAACCAACAAAGAAACCTGTTGAAAAAGATAAAGAAAACATGAAAACAAAAACAATAGAAATAAGGAATTTCTATACAATATTGGAACACAAAATAAATGAAGAAACAATAGAAAATGAGAATGACCACAATATGATTATAATGCGATTATATAGTCTGGATAGCATGATACCAGTAAATATAATGATAGATTCAGGGGCTGCTGAAGACTTCATCGACAATGGTCTATACAATAAGTATGGAATTAGGAAGATGCAGATCAAAGACTCATGAGAGATTTAACTTACAGACAGGAAACCAAGCATGATGAGTCCAGTCACCCATACAGTGAAAGTACTTATAGATATAGATAGTGATAGGGAAACAATCACCTTCTAAGGGGCAAATCTCCAGAACTATGAGGCAATCCTCAGAATACCATAGTTGAGAGAATACTGCACAATGACAGAATGGGGAAATGGGAAAATTATATTCAACAGCTAATGATGTATGACGTGGTGTCTCAACAGTTCACCAGTTATCCATACAGTCCCAGAAGCAGAAGCCCAAGAGAACTTGTATGTACAGTTTGCCAACATCTAGGCTACAAAGGACCAATGAGTCTGAACTAGAAAAGATCTGGAAGAGGACTCAAATGAGGAGGCTGCCAATGTTCAGGCTAAGAAGGACCAATAGGTTCAAGTCAAAAGGTTGTCACCAGAGGCAAAGGTGCCACCAAAGGATCAAAGAAAGCTGCAGGACATGACTTGTATACCAATGAAAGGATTAAGATACCAGCCAATGGGCATGTAATAGTCAGCACTGTAATAGCCATTGGGCTACCTTATGGCACTTACTGGTGCATAGCATCACACAGTGGTCTAAGAGTAAAATATCAACTCATGACCAGTGCAGGAGTAATAGATGTGGATTATACAGATGAAGTAAAGGTAGTCCTGGTCAACTCTGGCAGGAACAAGTATAAGGTAGAACAAGGGGACCAAATAGCACAACTCATAATCGAACAGATTATGAATGATGATATCCAGGAGGTAGAAGAACTGAGTGAGACAACTAGAGGAACCAAAAGATTTAGCTCTACAGATACTACCATGAAAGAGGAAGATAGGAGAGTTAAAGAAAAATCTGTCAAGAAAGGACCACAAATTGAGGTCAACGAAATATCAGTGAGAGCTTTTGGAAAGTTCTATAGGAAAGGAGAAGTAACAGAGATTCTCAAATGAAGCAATTTAGAGTATGAAATAAGAATTGAAGCCATTATATAACTCATGTCAATGTTAACTGTAAAAGGATACTTTGAAAAATGAGTGATATTTCATGATCACATACAAACTATTGGTAGTGATGCCTCCATAATCTGGCTCAATTCAGGAACTTTGGTGATGCTGTTTTCTATATATATATTATTATAGCATTCATCTACACTCTTCCAGCCTTTACCTTGTCCTGTAAAATATTTTTGCAAATAATTATTATGACATTGGAAGCAGAACTGAGTGAGATTTCATGATCCTACCTTACCTATTTATCATGGTACCCCTTGAAATGTCAATCAATTATGCAGCATTTCAGGCAAAACTTTCTAAGTTATTCATTTTAGTATTCTTCTACATTCATTTCATTTCTGGTCACATTTTATGCAGTATTAATGTCACCAAAGCCCTGGTATCTTTGGAATTTCTACAGTACCCCCTATGAGCTCTACCAATTCAGCACCAATCCCCATGTAACTTGTCCTGTATTTAGTTAAAGCACCTTGGGACATTCTCTCCAATTTGTGTCCAATTTCATGCAGTTTTGACTATAGAACTCATGTCAATGTTACCTGTAAAAGGATACCTAGAAAGTGAGTGAGATTTCATGATCACAAGCCAACTTTCTTTTCATAGAAATGACCTTTTGCTCTCCATGCTAAACTCTTCATCTCTATATGTTTGATATACATTATTTTTCCCTTACTGTCCTCCCTTACACTTTCTTTCTCTGACTTAAAATGTTTTTCTCTTATCTTCCTTCTGTAATAACCCACCTAAGAGTGTCTTATAAAAGACTGTTCTTACACCCATTGTGGAGACCCTGAGGTTAACAGGCAAGGGTAGTTAGGTTTACTAGGATTGACATATATGAATACTACTTAGTTTTAGTATGAAGGATGGGACCGATGAGGTAGGCTTGGGAAAGGCTCATGTAATGTAGCCGACATTACCCTACTATGAGACCCCACTTACCCTGACTTAAAGTTCATGTTACACTGACATGAGTTCCAAATTACCCTAGCTAAAAGTATGAAGGTGTTTACTTTAGGCAAGGATGTGGCTAAACAGGTCGGCCACTCCAATAAAATCTATGGCTCCAAACCTGGCACCCATTGTGGGGGTCACAGGTTGACCTCCGGAGCTCTGAATGCTATGAGATTTTAAAGAGATGTTTCCAACACCCTCCTCTACCCCTAATGTAAGGACTGCACATCATGGTCCTACAGCTTTTGAGTTACTCTGTTCCTAAGAAAGAGGATTCAGTGAGTGTACTCATGGAAAACTGGATGAGTTGTCACTGTCCATCCGACTACATACTATCTGTAGGATATATGAGATAGTATAGGGTATGCGCCTGAAGAAGGGCTATCTACAGGTACTAGATATGTGCAAAGTGAAAAAGGACTGAAGATGTTACTAAGGTAATACTGGAGGGGTAGTCCAAAGCCTTCTGGGTCATTCAGGGATAGTCTGGAAGATATTGAAACATCTCTGGGTAGGTAAAAAGCATCGAGAGATAACTTGTGCCAAATCATTTTAAGACTATTGGGGTTGTTTGACAATTCTAAAAGCATTATTCTTATCATGGTAGGGGTTCTTTTAGGTCATTGGCTATGGGTAGTACCCACCAAGTGAATCACTAAGGTACTGCACTGAGTGAGCCAAGTAGATTTTCCTATCAGGTAAAGACTTGATTAGTATGTAGTAGAATGTATGGCTCAATCATAAGAGCCATATCTACTAAAGCCTTGCATAGATGAAATGCATATGGGTATGAGAGTTTATTAGTGGTATGTCTTCTTAGTTGCATGATAGTTCACTACTAGCATGTCAACGATATGAAGAGTTTTTCTCCTGTAGTTATATTAGAGATGGAGTGCTTAAAACACTTCATCTTATGAGAAGTTTAGCCTTAGTAGGAGGACATCCCTAAAAGGATAATGTTTTTAGTGGTATGTCGTGGCCAGCCTATAGGAGACAGATGTAGTTAAGATAAGTTAGACTAGTGATGGGTGTGAACTGGTAGTATATGATATTCTACTTAAACTATATGTGAGTCTTACTCTACTCTGGTAATCAACTATGTCTCTAGAAACTTACTGAGTAAACCTGCAAGTTAATAATAGTAAGTTTTACTGCTTTAATTCTTCTTTACTCTATTTTTGATTATCACATTCTGATCTTGAGTCACTTCAATGCAGTCATAACCTTGGGATCCATCTTCCATCAGAGCACCCCCATTTCAACATCACACATGTAAACTCAAGACTCCATCAGCTAACATGTACTGCCTTTGTCCCGATCAGATCTCTCACCTATATTCATTCTATGAGCCCTAACTGGCTACAAGATGTCACATTTCCTCTCTTACATCTTATTTGCTCTGATGTCTTGACTTCCACCCCCAAAGCACTGCGTTTTTGTCGCACACTCATTTCATTCAAACACTCTCTACCATTTGCTTCCTCATTATAATCTTGTCCATCAGTCATCCTTGTATTAATTGCGGATTTTTACCCCCTGAACTTAACCTTTGTAATGCCCACATCCCATGTAACCTGACCTTATTTTGTATTACCTCTGATTATGCTTTCCATTATACATACTCCAAGGCTATTCTAGAATCTACTTCTCATCTGGCACTATATGCTCACTGCTCTGGTTCACCTTACTTGAATTCCTTGTTTCAGAAGCTATTCCAAAGGCCTCTCATTAGGGCCATTTTTAATAAATAATAGCTGCAAGAACTATATTGAGTGAAGCTGACAGTAGGTGTCTCCCTACTGGTATAATATCATTTATGGTGTTTCAATAGCTATTTGACAAACGGAGGCTATGAAAGAGAAGTATATAAGCAAAAGCCAATCCTGCTTCTTATGTATATATATACCTTCAGATGCAAACCACATGTATCTTGTACTGGGGCACCCATGCGAGTTCTGAGTTCATTTGAAATGTCCTGTATAGACTATCAGTCTGAATACATATTGTAATATATTATTACATTACTTGTATCTTGTGTTGTATAGTAATGATTTACTCTATCCTGATATGGTGTGGTGTCATGTCAATGTCCTCTATATACCTGGATGTCTGCCTATCTATCTTAGCTACTTCTCTATATTCTTATATTTGACTATAGTCATTACCTCTTGAATTATAAGTGAGTATGGTCACACAATGCTGAGCTATATTATGTTCTCTCCCTCTCAGCTGCCAAGATCATCACTTTATCTGAACTGTCACCCTAGATACCTTGCTTGTCATGATACTCCAATTGCACCCTGCAATTTTGTCAGCATTCTGATATATTATCATTGCTGGTTGCTTACTGTGAGACCTCAGGCAATGGTAATAATTCATCACAATTATTCTATTATCTCCACTACTTCGTAGTAATATTGGGATCCAAGATGTCTCCTCAAATCACTATCTGTCTGGTTTCTCAACTGTGGAGAAGTGACATGAAGACATAATCATATTTTACTATATTATAACTCATCATGGTGGAAATCTCATAGACTGAATAATTCTCAACTCTAATTCTTTACATCATATATGTTTAGTTGTATCAATTACTTAGTTTCTACCTAGAGCTTTCTACATCCTCTGTTACCTCCCCACCTCTGGTGGTTGAGAACACAAAACTGAGTAAAAATATGGTTACTTTTACTGTCTACCACCCTCCACTCCAGACAATTTGAGGTAGTATTCGAGCCTGTCTATATTGAACTAATTTTTAATTATTACATTCTCACCTCTTTTATTCTTGAGACCGAACATCTTGAGGGCTCTAGCTTCATCTCAGGATGTTAATTCCTTCCACACACTTTACTTAAGAATGTTGAAATTCCTCATTCATTTCTAAGGTGGATTTCTTTAATAATATCATATCCTCTCATACTAAGTTATTATTTTCACGTCACCTATACACTGCATATATTACGAGGCCTTAGACATATTATTAGTTCTATTTCATTTATATTTGATGATATAATTAGCAATTATACATGTTATTTTGGTATCTGATGTTTGGTTTATTTTGGGTATTAATGCAGGATTTTGGGCTTCTGACCCATACTAATATCATTTACACCATCTTAGATTACTACATGTTTAGAGATATTTTGTTGGCAGATTTTCAAGGTCAAACATGTCTGCACTTATATTTTCATACTTGGAATTACATTTTCCCCAATATTTTTCTATTACTTATATGAAGTATGCTCTTCTGTATAAATAGGAATAACCACCCAAGATATCACTGAGGGGAATTAACTACAAGAACTACTACCAATCTCCCTTCATAAAACTATAACCTATGCCTTCAAGTTACTCAAATCTTTCTGTGATCCATGCTTCAAATGACATCTCTATTCTGATATATATTTAATAAGATCATGCCTAACATACCTATTTATATAAAGCCTTGCTTAGTGAAGGACCTACTGTCAGGAACCCCTTTATACCTATCAGATAGCTGGGAACATATTTGAGCTAAGGGAAAACATTGCAACAAGTAAGATCGATTTGCACATCCTCTCTATGCAGAGGCTAGTATATCTAATATGAATACAATTACTGTTAGTTGGTTAAATCATTTAATCAACCCCTTCTCTCTTTCTCTACTTGTACTTTCCTAGCTCCTTTTCTCTTGTATCCTACTTGTAGTAATGTTAACTCTCCTATGGCAAAAGATCACAAGTGAGTTGTGGTAATTTAGTTGATTGAACCTGCATTGAACTACTAGTACCTAACTGCAATAGTGGGTACCTTACTACTAAGCTCTTTGGAATATCTGGAGGACTTAGTCATTCTCAGAGCCTGCTATATACTCCATCTGCATTAGTTTATTTGTGGTTGGTCTTCAATGAGATTTCTCTTTACCCTTTATAGCTGGGTCTATATTACCTCTGACCTAACAATACCTACAGAATATGTGATATTAGTGGTATCATACTGTTTCCTACAATTGCAGTAACTAGGGTAGTTTCTCCCTGAGGTTTCTTCTTTCATTCGTTTGGTATCTGGTTCTTGGTCCCTCAGAGGTTATTGGGATTTCTTTATCACTTGTCTGATGAGGTTATTGGTTTGATGTTTTCAGTAGATCTTTTCATTTGATAGTTTTCTAGCCAAAGGTCCATTGGTAAGACTGGTTTTAGTTACATCAGAATGGCTAAGACTGAGGTAGGATGGATGGTTTTTGTCTCCATAGCTAGTACTGTATGGGTTTTTGTACCATATAAATAATAATTATTGAGTTAAACAATAAAAAAGGATGACAAATATATTGACATTTCTATATTCACGATGCAATGAAAGATGCTATAATTTTCTCTGTACTATTCAACCATACTTGACCCATAATACTTGCCCACATCAAGAGGCAAAGTACTAAGTTCTACATTAAATCTCAATAAATATCTTAACATCATTGGGAGTATTAATAAGCTATTTTTATTTTGCCTTGGAGATACTATATGGTATGCCTAGGATCATCCCAATGTCTACTATTGAAAGCTTTAGTGCATCTTACCTTGGCTGGAGTCTGACAATACAGTGGACATAGAGTTAGTATCTAGATTTAACCTTTTTAAACATTTAAACACTTGTGGATGTGCTAATATTGTCCTTATTAATGTAGTCACTGATTTTAAAGAGTGCCAGGAGCTTTCTCACAAGAGAGCTATGGTGAGTACCATATAGATACTAGCTACATATTTGTACACAAACAGGATGCTTGTAACTGGTATGGTTCTAGAAGATGTCTGTATCAGTATAGTACAATTTGGGACTATTGTAAATGTCAGTTTCTTGCAACAATAGAATCTGCATTGTGGGTTTCAGTTATAGTTTAACCCAAGCAGTCAATGTATGCTAGAATATGTAGGAGGAGGTGCAATAAGGTGAGGGTAGGACCTCTGTACTGAATCGATTCTGAACATATACTCTTGGGTGAGATACAGAAGATCCTCTTCCAACAATCTATAATATCAGAGACATCAAGATGATCTCTCTTCTGAATTTGATATTGGTGACTAGGGTGAGCACAGTACTTGTTATATCTAAATGATCTATGACATCAACAGAGGGATTACCTCCACAATCTCAAGGGGAATCAAGGTTCAAAAATATGCTTAGGGATGAGTACTTTAAGCTATAGCTGTGTTGAATCTATCTTGCAATATTATTGTTTGTTGAACCACCAGCAAAAAAGATTTCTGCCTTATAGATTACATTTATATCTTTGTGTATGTCCTGGTATTGCCAGCCCTCTCTATTCTTCTGTGACCTCAGAAATTATTTAGACTTTCTAAAGCCTTCTAATAGCTTCAAGTGGCTCAAAATATACTTACAATCACTATTGATTTCATGCTTTAATTTTAGGTTCTATGCTGGGTGCTGTCAAGTAAATATGAGAGATAAATGGCTCTTTGTACCTTTTGAATTTCCTCCATAAATCTTAGTGAATATTGTCTAGCCTATTTGGACATAAGACAGTCTAAAATAACCTTCAGCAAGTCCTGCAAGTCCATCTCCTATGGCTCACTCCACTGAACCTAAGATCTCAGGGTTGCACTACATCTTCATATAGCTACTCAGAAGATCAAATTATGCAAAAACCACTCATACTCTATTCACATGGAGGGGCCATATTCTTTTATTCCTAATCTATTACATGTACTTCATAATCACAGTGTAATAATCCAGCTATCAGTCTCTTATAGTAGACTGTCTTTATAGTCATACCAAAGACTATGACATTGACAGGTAAGGATACATAGTTTAATGGATGAAGAACTAATCACCCATTATATAGTTATAGTATTCGGAGACAGAGAAAGGTCTTGTCTAATAATAGTTTGTTAAATATACTAATAAGTCCCAGTTACCATAATATAGGGTCTAAGTTACCCAATATTTGGAAAAGAGCAAAGGTTCTTTTGTTAGGGGACTAGGGTAGAGGCATTGGATACCTTTAGTAAATTGAATAGCTCCAATTAGTGAACTCTCCACTGAGTATACAGAGAACTACAAAGCTACAATAGCTATAAAGATTTACAGGAGTATTTCTAAAACTCCTAACATAGCCCATGTATAGGGACTCTGCATCATAGATTTAGTGTTATTAAGTTACTCCCTTACTCATTTACGAGATTAATTGACAGCATCACTATAATACCTTATATGTCATCACCATTCAGCCTACCATATACTGTCCTAAAAATATTTAAGAGGGTGTAGGTATTCATCTAGTGAAGGGCTCTCTTCTAATATTAATATGTGCAAATCAAACCAAAACTGAAGATACTACTCATGTAACACTGAAGTAGTAGTTTGGAGATTGAATTGTTGTACCACATTGGGTAGCATATACCATAGCATCTCTGTGTAGGGGAATATATTACATTACTACCCACACCAATCACTTTAGCAATACTAAGGGTAATTGGGCAACTCAAAATCTATCATTCTTGTCATATTAGACATACTTTTGAGGAGTTGATAGTATGTCTGTCATCTCTATATTAAATCTGAAAAGATGTTAGAAGAATGAGTGCAATTTCATGATCCTATACAAATGGTGGGAGTGATACCCCCATAATCTAGATGAATTCTTCATCATTTGTGATGATATTAGATACCTCCTTTCTATGTTAGCTGTGAAAAGATGTTAGAAAAGTGAGTGAGATCTCATGATCGAATACAAATAGTGAGAGTGATACCCCTTGTAATCTAGATGAATTCTTCATCATTTGTGATGATATTTTTTGTATATATAATTAGAGTATTTCTCTACACCCTGGTAGCCTTTTCCCCCCACCATCATAGTATTTTGTTTGGGCATACAAAGTGGTTGTTGGGTGAACCTTCCTATTGAGTGAGCTTTTTATATTTAGTAAAGTATCTGTTGAGAACAGTCACTATGATGAGACGAGAAGTGATTGTCTATAGATGTTTGGAATGAGGTCACCAGCATGTTTATCTTGCATATATAGTGGGCTTATCCTCCAAGTAGTTGTCAAGTCATAAGAAAAGTTACGAAGCTACAACAGGTTATGAGCCTGGACTAGTGCGGTGAAAATGTTTCTCTATAAGACATTTTCTTCATTATACTCAAGATATCGATTCCCCTGTCCTCACTGCTTAATGAGTTTGATCTAATGAAATCAGAACTTTCATCCGAGACTATCTGTTATAGGGTAGTCCAACTATAGATAGGGCCAGTAGATCTAGGCCGTAATGTTTCTTGAAATAAGGTAAGGTAAAGATAAAATGAAGATCATTATAGTAGGCTTGTATTTCCAAAGTCTTGGAAAGAATAAGTATAATAATGTTTTTTCAAGAGTAAGATAATAAATATATTAATAAGATCTCTTCTCTGTTGCTTGATGACTTTAATAGCTGGGAGTACCTCAATATTTATATTCCACATCTGGGTTATCACAGGCTACAATTGACTCCCATACTATCTAAGTACCTCCATTGAAAACCTCTTAAATTCCGTAAGTACGAACACTTTTGACCGTGAGAATATTTGCCTTGCATAGCTTTGATCTCTTCAGACTCCTATTGTTTCTGGGGGGTGTGAATGCTCCTCCAGTAGGTAGTCTTCGATCTCTCCGCTATATGAACTTAATTTGAGTATGTTGCCCTAATGGCAACTATACCAATTGTTCTGCCTCAAAACATAAAGTGATCAGCTTTAATGAATGAGCGCAGCCATTGTGTTGCATATTGATGCATCACAGGGCCCATCGGATATATAGGGTTTTTTGCTCTAGATTGAGCCAATAGCTTATCCAGCAAAAACCTCTCATACCGATTCTTGAGTAGGACCTGTAGGGGTACTACTTCTTTCAAAGCAAGAGGCTTGGCTCTATGGCTACCCATCGGTGCCATAGGCTCACGATATTTGGTCACTAAGGTTTCTTCCCAAATCGTCCCATTACTTATCAGCCATAATATTTAACTGCTAATGTACAAGGTAATAGCTTGCTAAAAGCTTAATCAAATTCCTCCAAGTCACTTCCCATGAGTTGCCAAAGGTGCCCTCTCATATATCCTATGGACAACAACCGGTCAGACAGATGGCGATGATGTATATGGTGTTATGCTGAAGGTGCCATTTATTGTGACTAAAGTGTTGGGACGCAATTCGGCCGTAATACCGTGATGACACCTGGTCCCTACATGGGGGCTGCAGGGGTATGGTAGAAATAATCCTGTGAAAAGGCCAGGTAACTTTGGCCCTTTTTTCCATATGCCTAACACTATGCAAGGCTAGATAGATAGTATTTACTGAAATAAGTATGGTAATACACCAAAGTTGAATAGCTTTAACTATTGTCAATGGGCCCATAGTATCCAGATATTCCTTCAAGCTGAGAATGACCTTGCAATTGTCCTCAGTGAAGAGGATCAGCCCTCCTTACAGCAATCTCAATGCCCTTCTGACTGGAACATGTGAGAAGGCAATGCCCTTGCAATCATCTATAACTCATTCACCTTGATTACCCAGGAACATATTGAAGATGTTCAAGGTGCCAAAGCTATGTGAGACATGCTAAAGGAGAAGTTCGATAGTAATAACTCGTGTGTTAGCAAGCTACAAGTTTGTAGATTGTTTAATCAGTCATATGTATAGACTGGACAAATGATTGAAGACTATATCGTCTCACTTCTATGTTATCAAAAGACATTAGCTGGAACTAATAATGTGATCACTGATGAAACTTTCAAGTCTCATCTCCTCTCGACCTTACCCAAGAACTATGACCACTATGTTGACATCCTGATGGAGCAGCAGGATCAACATACTCTTATTAGCTTGATTCAACATCTCCTTGAGTGGGAGAGGACAATTCAATCTGGGTAGGAAGTGAACTCATCTGCAAATACCTCATCCACTTCAGGGTCAGCACTTGTAGTCCAGAATGCAGAAAACATGAGGGTATCTACCTCTGGTAGCTGAGTTGCCACTCAGATTTCATCTCGTGGTAGACATGGAAATGTAGAGTTCTGTGATGGAGTAAATCATAGTTGTGGTTCCTGGAGCATGAGATCTGGAGGAGAGGCAAGTAGCAGTAGGGCTATCTACACAGGCGGCAGGAACTATCATACATATGGAAATAATGTCTCTGCAGGAAGTTCACTAATATGCTAGCACTATGGTTAAAATGGTCACAGATGAAGTGAGTGCTGTCTTAGAAGTCGAGCCACCCTAAGGAAAGGTCAGTTTGATGGGTCAGAGTAAGGTGATGGAGACAGTAAGTATCAGAATACTGGTTACGCATTGATTGCCACATCGGCAACCTATGCTCTGTCTGCAAAGATATTGCTCACCATTCCTGCCTCAAGAGATAGAATGTGGTTAGTTGATGTGGGCACATCGAACCACATTTCAAACCAAAGAGAAGACTTCCTTACCTATCAATAGTTGAGTCCACCAGGGAATATCTACCTTGGTGATAATAGCTCCAGTTCAGCTATTGGGATAGGAACCATCCATATCTATCTCATCAAGCATGACTGCCACATCATGATTGAGGCACTTTATATACTGGAAATGGCATTGTCCCTCTTGTCCATCAGTTGTTTATGCATCATGATGAATATGAACTTTTGTGAATCTACTTGTGAAATTTCAAGGAGAGGCATTAAAGGTCCTGTTGCTTGCCTAGCATGTCTTGATGTATCAAACAGCCTCTAGAAGGTCATTGGAGGCCTGATAGATGGTGGCCATGTTGTCTATATCAATTTGACAGTGGCTAAGCTTGCAGCTTTACTGACTCTTGAGCAGTGATACCAACGTCTTGCTCATCTCAATGTTTAATTGATAAAGGTAGTTGTTCCCACTTGTGGTCATGATAATGATGACCTTTTCAGCAAAGCCTGCTCTGTCTGTATTCATACAAAACAGCAATGGAGGTTTAGTTGCCTACCTGTTCAGAGAGACACTCAACCCTTTGAGCTTGTCCATTCAGATGTGTATGGACCAATTTCTATCTCATCGCATGGAGGTGCCCGCTACTTAATCGTTTACACAGACGACTTCAGTCACTATTCATGGGTTCACTTTCTCTGCGATACATCATCAAACATAGTCACTTCTAGGTTTCAGGAACTCGAGGCGTGGATCTGAACAAACTTCCATCATCTGAAGTGCGAAATCCGACAGCTTAGATGTGATAATAGAAAAGGAGAGTATAATAACTGCTTGTTCAGAGGTATTCTACATGCTACTGGGATCCAATACAAGCCTACTCTACCATACACACAACATAAGAATGACGTGAGTGAGTGGATAATTCGTACGATAACTACAAAAGTGAGATCCCTCTTATTGGATTCCAAGTTATTGACAGAATTCTGGGCTAAAGCTGTCCAAACAGTAGCCTATCTCCATGCTTGATCGCCAACCAATGCAAACAAGGGGAAGATACTGCATGAGTTGCTCCATGGCTCACCACCCAACCTGCGTCACCTCTGAAGCTTTGGCTGGCTTGCGTATAAGTTCATTCCTAAGCCACAGGGTGGAGAAAAGAAGTTTGGCCACTCATTGCAGGAATGTAAAATGCTTGGTTACATACATGAGACTGCGAAAATCTGGCACCTCTGGAATCCTGAGATGAAACAGATAGTTCATGCTTCAGATGTTTACTTTGATGAGAACAAAGTTGTGGGTGCTCCCCTGGACAATAAGAGTAGCACCAATGTGTTGAAGGTTGTAATACCTGAAAATGAGAATGTCATCAGGGTTGACAATAAAGACACAGAAGGTGATCTTGAGATTGAGAAATCTATCTGGGTTGACCAAGAAGATGCTGTGGCCAGTGAGCTTGGAAGCATAATGATCTCACCATGATTTAGAAGGCACAGGGTAGGGAGAGAAAGTGCAAGGTATAATGAACTTGCAGAAGGGGAGGAGGAGGGAGAAAGTAGTACCAGCATTTTAGGGCTGCTGAGATCGCCATAGGATGTGAGCATAAGAGAAATGAATGGTGCCGGTGAGCAGGAGCCACTGAGTTTGTCATGAGATATGAGAACTGGATTATCCCCCCTCTCTAAGTTCTGATTGTGTGAATTCCAGAACTGTAAGCAATGGCCATGGAGCCAAGAGAAGAGGTGTGAATGCTCCTGGTATTGATGTTGCTCCCCTACATCGCTCAAAGAGATTAGCACATTCCACAAATGTCAATATCTCTGGAGGTTCATGTGAAGTGGTGAAGTGTACCAGTGTTTCAGTCACTACTGATAGCACTGAGGATCCCCTCTAGTACAAGGATGCAGTAGAATATGGACATTGGTGGAAAGCCATGAAAGAGGAATTTGATTTGTTAAGGCAGCATAAGACCTGGGTGCCATGTTCGGCAACCATGGATGATGACAAGAAGATCATCAGATGTAAATGGGTCTACAGGACCAAGGTCAATGCTGATGGGAAGAAGTCATTCAAGGCAATGCTCATCATCATGGGCTATGAGTAGATCTATAGCGTTGAGTATGATGAGACCTTTGTTCTGGTAGTAACACTGAGTACCTTCCAGATGCTGTTAGCCTTGACCATAGAAAATAGCTGGCACATCTATCTGATGGATGTTGTCATAGTATTCTTGTACGCTATGATAGCTGAAATGGTTTATATTGAACCACCACCTGGAATAGACTGGTTAGATGTAGGCTTTGGGAATCATATATGTGAGTTGAAGGAGGCTCTGTATGGGCTTAAGCAAGCACCATGGTTATAGTTTCAAGAGATAGATTCCTTTCTCTGGCAAATTGGTCTTGCACACTCACAGACATATTCAAATCTCTATACCTCTGAGACATCGATTATCATCCTCTATGTCGATGACATTCTGATTGCCTCCTCCTCTGCCAATGAAATCATAAAAACGAAACACATTCTGAAGCAAAGATACAAGATGAAGGACCTCAGCCAAATGTGCCAGTTCCTGAGACTTGAAATTGGTTTTGGCGATGGTCAGGTTTCTCTATGTCAATCTGGATTCACTTGAATGATTCTATGATGTTTTGTGATGTCGGATTGTGATAGAGTCACTACCCCAATGGAAAAGCGATCTCGATCGAGGTCTACTGATCAATTGACCAAGCCACCCCAACTTAGTCCTGAAGATCAGAGAAAATATCAAGGCATCATCAGGAGCTTGATATACCTTGTACTTGTGTGTCATCCTGATCTTGCCTGCACTGTTTCAATTCTTAGCAAGTTCAATGCCACTGTGAACATTGAGCACATAGCAGCTGCAAATCAAACCTTACGATAAATTCAGTATACCAGCGATCTGGGTATTCAGTATATGAAGGGAGCATCACCAGCTTTGAATGCTGCATATCTGATCAGATACTCCGATGCTGATTGAGCCAATGACATTGAGGATTGAAAGTCTACAAGCAGTTACCTATTCCTCTTGGTGAATAGTGCAGTCTCATGGCAGGTATGGAAGTAGTCACTTGTAGACCTATCAGCTATGGAAGCCAAATATATAGCTTGCTCTGAAGCCTGTTGTGAATTGGTTGCACTCCGTAGGGTCTATGAAGATCTCATTCAAGTTGGGAAGGATCACAGTGAAAGCAATCCCCCATCTTCCCTCCCAGCAACATTGATACTGGTTGACAATCAAGGAGCACTCAAACTTGTACAGAATCCACATTTCGATCACCCAATGAAACATATTGAATTGGAGTATCACTATATTTACAAAATGTATCGACTACTCTCTATCAATATTGGTTACATCTCTACCCAGAATATGACCCAAACCTGCTCACTAAGTCCGTCACCCCTGAGTTTCACTGGAAGCATGTTAGAGGAATAGGGATGAAAAGCTCAGCTAAGGAGCTTGAGAATTGTTAAGCTAGCTGTTCCTGTTTCTTTGCTAGTTCTTGTATTATTTCTGGAGGATTGGGCACGTATTGGGTTGAGTACTCTTCCCCTCACTCTAAGACCTTTTTTCCCTTATTCAAGGTTTTTGGCTATGAGCAGGGGTTTAAGGAGGCTACCCATTAGTTGAATTTCCTTTTATTTGATTTTATTAGAGATATGGAATGAGAGGGGGTGTTGGGTGAACCTTCCTCTTGAGTGGGCTTTCTATATCTAGTAAAGTATCATCTGGGAATGGTCACTATGATGAGATGACAAGTGATAGTCTATGGATGTTGAGAATGAGGTCACTAGCATGTTTGTCTTGCATATATAGTGGGCTTATCCCCCAAGTAGTTGTCAAGTAAAAAGAAAAGTTCTGAAGTTACTACTGTAGTAAAGGATGACAAAGTGAGTGAGATTTCATGATCCAATACAAATGGTGGGAGTGATACCCCCCGTAATCTAGATGAATTCTTCATCATTTCTGATGATATTTTTTATATCTATTATTAGAGTATTTCTCTATACCCTGGTAGCTTTTTGCCCCCCCCTCATCACAGTATTCTTTCTGGCATGGAAAGTGGTAAAGAAAGGTAAAGTGAGTAATATTTGATGATTTCCTCAATATCTCCACCATCCTGGTATGCTTTCTTTCAATATTTTCCATGTTTTCTATTTTAGTTTCAAAAGACATTCTCCAAAGATTTCTTCTCATTTGGGGCAGTATTTAAGGTAGTAATTATTCCGGTGGGAAACCTTGTACCCTCATAGCTCTACTGTCTCCCCATGTTTTGTTTCAATATTTTCTACCTTTTCTAATTTAATATCTAAAAATATTTTCAGAAAATTTCATCTCATTCAGAGCAGTATTTTCACAAGTAATTTCCACTTTGGCCCCTTTTATATGTACCTGGAATGTACACTTCTATCTACTTCCACCATCTCAGCACTCTTTGTTTCAATATTTCCCATGTTTTCTGTTTAAGTATTTCAAAGGTATTCTTCTGGAATATGTTCATCTCATTTTGGAGTAGTATTTAGGGTAGTAATCATTGCAGTCAGGAAACTTTGTTACCCCTATTGCTCAGCTGTCCCCATAGCTTTCATTTCAATATTTTCCAACTTTTCCCATTTAATATTCAAAAATACTTTCAGAAAGTTTTGTCTCATTCAGAGCAGTATTTTCACTAGTAATATCTACTTTGGCCCCATTATATGCACTCAGAATGTACACTCTATCTATCTTCATGGTCCCTTCACACTTCATTTCAATATTTTCCATGTTTCCTGTTTTAGTATCTACAGGTATTCTCTGAAAATCTCAATCTCATTCGGAGCAGGAATTTAAGGTACCCAACAATTTGCACTTGCAACTCTTTTCTACATACAATGAGCTGGATTTCCTTCCACCTCTCATACCTCAACAACTTTTTCACTCTTCTTAATGACCTACATATTATCTCTAATTGAATGTGAGATTTATAGATCTTATAACATATCATATTCTCAATATATGTGGTTCACATTTTCTGAGTTTTTAAGTTAGAGTATTTTCACATAGCTTTTCATTATCCATACATCATTTCTTACATTAGCTGTGTAATAGAAGGATGACCAAGTGAGTGATATTTCATGATCCCATACAAATGGTAGGAGTGATACCCCTGTAATCTAGATGAATTCTTCATCATTTGTGATAATATTTGTTATATCTATTATTAGAGCATTTCTCTATACCCTGGTAGCTTTTTGCCCCCCCCATCACAGTATTCTTTCTGGTATGCAAAGTGGTAAAGGAAGGCAAAGTTAGTGATATTTGATGATTTCCTCAATATCTCCACTGTCCTGGCTTGCTTTATTTCAATATTTTCCACATTTTCTATTTTAGTATCCAAAGACATTCTCTGAAAATTTCATCTCATTTGTGCAGTATTTAAGGTAGTAATTATTGCGGTCAGAATCTTTATACCCTCATAGCTCCACTGTATACCCATGTTTTGTTTTAATATTTTCCACTTTTTCCAATTTAATATCTGAAAATACTTTCAGAAAATTTCTTCTCATTCAGAGCAGTACTTTTTCAAGTAATTTCCACCTTTTTTTTTTTTTTTTTTTATTTGATTATTTTATTTCATTTAAAGGTACAAAATCTACATGAAGCTGTAGAGCTATCACGTCAAAAAACCATCACCTCGGACCGGGCCCCGGAAAGCTATAGAAAAACCATGGCCCTAAGGCCTTGTTGAAAAAACTATCCTAACATGCAACCCTCCTGTAAACTACAAAAGGTATAAGATCCCACCAACATCACACAGTAACTAAGAAAACCAAACTCCCAACAGTGCACCTAACAAAGAAAACCCAAAAGCTAAACATAAGGTAAACCAAACCAGCAATGTTGCAGTCAGCCCTAATAAAAGTTGGATAATAATATCCGTGGATGAAATAGTCTGAGCCAGGGGGTTGAAAGGAAATCAAGCCTCACAATAGGGGTATGGTAGGAGTGAGGAACCGAGCACCCGCCTGAACAGAGGGGGTGGTGGTGGCAGTACGGTGCTAGCTGAGGAGAGGATGGAATGGTAGTAAGGTACCAGCTGGTGTAGAATCTAAGCCAACTGACCATATTACCGCATCTCTCGTGTAGTCTCTTGTGATATGAGCGATGGCATCACTTCTGGAGGGGATCCTAGAGGGAGGAAGGCATAGGAGGAGTGAATAGAGGGGCAGTAGGATGCTAGCTGATTATCTGGAGATGGGGAGGATGGGAGGGGAGTGTTCACATGGTGGGACGTACTATCGGTTATTATGTTTATGTCTGACAAGGCAGTTCCTTAAGAGAGAAGGGAGTGGAGACATCAACTGTGGTCTGTTGAAATGTTTCCTCCCACTGCTAACTGTGTTCCTGGCTGTCTGTAGAAAGACCAAATGAAAAAACCCGACCATAGCAATCGCTAAGCGAGGGGAAGCAAAAGTGGGGTAAGGGAGGTAACCAACATCGTGAGATGCTGGGAGGAAGGAAAGGACAACCTCAAGAGGGTAGACCTCAAGCAGGAAGTGAGGAGGGGATGCCTGAATGCAAACAAGAGATAGAAAGTGTTCTTCCTGACCCCCTCCAGATGGGAGTGAGGAGAAAAAAAGTGGTGATGATTTTCCTCACAGTCATGGTATTGAGTAGTTCCCAAATAGGTAATAAATTTCAATGTTTGAAAGTGTAGCGGAGATGAAAGATGGCAAGTAATTTCCACTTTGGCACCTGTATATGTACCTGGAATGTACACTCTATCTACTTCCACTGTCTCAGCATGCTTTGTTTCAATATTTTCCATGTTTTCTATTCAAGTATTCAAAGGTATTCTCTGAAAATATCCTCTCATTTGGAGCAGCATTTAGGGTAGTAATTATTGTGGTCAGAAACCTTGTATCCACATAACTCCACTATTTCCTCACATTTTGTTTCAACATTTTCTCCCTTTTCCACTTTAATATCTAAAAGGTTTCTCGGAAGGTTTTGTCTCATTTTGAGCAGCACTTTCACTACTAATATCTACTTTGGTCCCTTAATATGTACCTGGAATGTACACTCTATCTATTTCCACCATCTTGGTACACTTTGTTTCAATACCTTCCATCTTTTTTATTCCAGTATTCAAAGGTATTCTCTGAAAATCCTATCTCATTTGGAGTAGTATTTAGGGTAGTAATTATTGCAGTAGGAAACCTCGTACCCCTATAGGTCAACTGTCTCCCCACATTTTATTTCAATATTTTCCACCTTTTCCATTGTAATATCTGAAAGGTTTCTCAGAAAGTCTTGTCTCATTCAGAGCAGTACTTTCACTAGTAATATCTACTTTGGTCCCTTTATATGTACCCGAAATCTACACTACATCTATCTCCACTATCTTGACACACTTTGTTTTACTATTTTCCATGTTTTCTGTTCCAGTATTCAAAGGTATCCTTTGAAAACATCATCTCAATTGGAGTGGTATTTAGGGTAGTAATTATGTTTGTCATCTACATGTTAAATTTGAAAAGATATTAGAAGAGTGATTGCAATTTCATGATCCTATACAAACAGTGGGAGTGATACTGACCATAATAGATGAATTCTATACCCAAATTCAAGGTCAGATATCAATAATGGTAACATAAAACTCAAGAGTCTTACCACATCTCAACAAAATCAGACAAAATCAATGTAAACCATTCCAAACCTTTTTTACATTTCTAAGATCCTCTACTTCTCTGGATATATGTTAAACAAACTATATTTTTATTGATTAAGAATTGAAGAGGTGGTTGTGAATTGAAAATTGTGCTACCTCCTAAACTGTGTGGCATGAGTGGTTGTGTATATTTCATACTTTGTATGGTGAAAAACTTTCTTTTTTGTGGTTATTTCACCATTCAAGTGTACATCTCATCATGGTATAAATTTTACAATTTGCTTCATACTTTACCTTCATAATCACCTCTTTCTGAGTATATCAGTTGTAGAACTATAAACTTACTATTGAAAAAATTCAAAACAACTACCTGCTACCCACTGAAAAAATGTTAAGTTAGTAGTGACTTACTAGTCAAAAATGTACACTTAGTGTAGATACTACTACTGACTTACTATTCAAAGGGTTTTTAAATACTTCTGACCTACTATTCAAAACATTTGCAGTTACTACTGATAATACTACTTACTTACAATTCAAGGAATGTGAAACTACTACTAACACTACATCAGACCTACTATTGAAAAAATGTGAAACTACTACTGACACTACTATTGACTTACTAATTAAAAGGGTTTGGAAATACTTCAGACTGACTATTTAAAAGATTTACAGTTACAACTGAGACCAATACTGACTTACTATTAAAGACATATGAAACTACAACTGACACTTCTCCAGAATTACTATTCAAAAAAATTGTAAATACTTCTGACTTACAATTCAAAAGATTTGGAGTTACTTTTGACAATACTACTAACTTACAATTCAAGAAATGTGAAACCATTACTAATACTACTACTGATGTACTATTCAAGAGATTTGAAAATACTTCTGAATTGCTATTTCAAATATTTGTAGTTACTTCTAATACTACTACTGACTTGTCATTCAAAATATTTTTAAATACTTTTAAGTTACTATTCTAAATATTTACAATTTCTTCTGATACTACTACTGATTCCCTATTTAAAAGATTCGTAAATACTTCTAACTTACTATTCAAAACATGTCCAGTTACTACTGACTTACAATTCAGAAGATTTGGAGTGACAACTGACCATACTAGTAACTTACCATTCCAAAGATTTGTAAATGCTTCTGACTTACTATTCAAAAGATTTGCAGTTACAATTGACAATACTACTGATGTACTATTCACAAAATGTGAAACTACTATAGATACTACTACTAACTTGCTATTCAAAAACATTGGCAAATACTTCTGACTCACTATTTAAAGTATTTGTAGTTACTACTGACTCTATAACTGGTTTACTTTTCAAAAAATTTGTAAATACTTCTTGCTTACTATTCTAAATATTTGCAGTTACTGCTCATACTACTACTGACTTATTACTCAAAATATTTTTAAATATTTCTGACTTACTATTCAAAAGATTTAGAGTTACTACTGACACTACTACTGACTTACTATTCCAAAGATTTATAAATACTTCTCATTTACTGTTCAAAAGATTTGCAGTTACTATTGACAGTACTACTGATATACAATTCACAAAATGTGAAACTACTACTGACACTACTACTGACTTACTATGCTAAAGATTTGTAAATACTTCTGACTTACTATTTAAAAGATTTGCAGTTAATACTTACAGTACTACTGACTTACTATTGGAGAAATATGAAACCACTACTTATACTATAACTTACATCCTATTCAAAAAGATTTGTAAATACTTCTAACTTACTATTCAAATGATTTGCAGTTACTACTGACACTACTATTGACTGATTATTTAACAAATATGAAACTACTACTGACACTACCACTCACTTAATATTCAAAAAAGTTGTAAATAGTTCTGAATTACTATTCAAAATATTTGTAGTTACTACTTACACTACTACTGATTTACTATTCAAAAGGTTTATAAATACATCTGACTGACTATTCAAAAGATTTGCAGTTACTACTGACACTACTACTCACTTACTATTCAATAAGCTTGTAAATCCTTCTTACTTGCTATTTAAAAGATTTACAATAACTATGTACAATACTACTGACTTACTATTCAAGAAATACATAACTGCTACTGACACTACTACTGCTTACTATTCAAAAAAATTTGAGAACACTCCTGACTTAATATTCAAAAGATTTGCAGTTACAACTGACACTATTACTGAGTTACTATTCAAAAAGTTAGTAAATACTTTTTTCTTACTATTCCAAAGATTGGCAGTTACTACTGACACTCGTACAGCCTTACAATTCAAAATATGAGCAACTACTACTGAGAGTACTACTACCTTACTACTAAATAAATGCAAAACTACTGCTACCTTGACTACTGACTTAGTACTCAAAAAATTGCTAAACTCCTACAGGCACTACATCAGCAAAAAAAAACCCCGCATCTGATGTATGGTCATCGCGTCCTGATACATGCTGCATTTCTCGTGCGCCCGGTGTGCCTGGTGCATCCTGAGTTCTATTGCAACCCCCTGTTATGCACAATGCGTCATGATCTGAGTTGCAACACAACATTGCACCTAGTGCATCCTATGTCGCATAGTAACGTTTTGTGGTGTCAGGACACTATCTGAGATTAGGTTGACATCCTCATGACCCATGGACATCTGCATCTCTATGGCACCTTCTTCCCCATATCCTGATATCTGGCTATGGCTGCTACCTCACAGGAGTACCACTGGGCGTGACCACACAGGGCCAGCCTTTGTCACATTCCTTCTGTCTCTCATCGCGATGCTATAACTCCATCCTAAGATCAACCACAGATGCCTTCCATCCCCCGATGTCCCCATCCCTGCCCTGAACCTTCCCAGCATCCTGATATGTCACCATTGTCAGTTCCCCACTGTGAGGCCACAGGGCATTGTGGTGATTTGTTGCAATCTGTCTGGTTTCTTCACTGCGTCCTAGCGACGTCGGGACACACGATGTCCCACGGTATCATCGTGATGTCAGGACCCACAATGTTTCACTGTGTGGTGTTATCAGGGTTCTAATCTCAAGGACTGCCCAATCCATCACAGTAATTTTCTACATTGTTTACTTTTAGTTGTATCTATTATTTAGTTTCAATTAATTAGTTTCTAGGTAGAGGTTTCTATATACAGGTTGCAATGAAAGATGCTATAATATTCTTCATGCCATTCAACCATCCTCGATGCAGAATACCTGCCCAAGCCAACAGTTGTCACCCAGCTGTCTGCTTTTAAGACCCCTCAATAAATCTCGTTAAATGTCCTTAAATCAATATGGCTGTTAACAAGCCATCACTGGTCTGTCTCCGGAAAGAGGTGCGCCAGGCCTAGGATTGTCCCTATGTCTACTATAGTAAATCCTCATGCATTTTCCCTTAGCTGTACTGTGACAAGGCCATGGATGTTGGATATACGTTCCGAGTTAACCGCATTCAATAGTTGGATACATGCAAGCCTGGGAACTGTGTCCATGTGCATGTAGTCTCTGATGTTGAAGAGCGCCAGGAGCTTTCCAGGGAGATGGACCCAGAGCACACCATACATATGCTCGTGTACCGGGGGCGCCCTAAGGGAAGATGGATCCCAAGTTCGCGACCGCACTGAGGTGACTCCAAGATCAAAAGTGATAATCAACAGTAGAGTAAAGAAGAATCAAAACAGTAAAACTTAATATCGTTAAGCCGCAGCTTCACTCAGTAAGTTTCTCAAGAGGTAGTTGATTGCCAGAGTAGAGAGGGACTCGCATATAGTTTAAGTAGAATATCATATACTGCCAGTTCCCTCCCATCACTACTCTAACTTAATCATGAGCACACCCGTCTCCTCTGGGCTGGCCAACACATACCACCTAGGACATTATTCCTTTGTGGATGCTGGTCCGCTATGACTAAATATCCTTCCAACATCAAGTGTTTCAGCGCTGCATCTTTAATGCGACCGCAGGAGAAAAATTCTTCATATCGTTGACATGCTAGTGGTGAACTATCATGCAACTGAATAGATATACCAGTTACGAACTCTCATACCCATATGCATTTCATTTATGCAAGCCTTTAGTAGACATAGCTCTTACAATCAAGCTGAACCTTCTACTTCATTCTGGTCAAGTCTTTGCCTGATCAGAAAGTCTATTCAGCTCCCCCAGTGGGGTACCTTGGTGATTGGCCTGGTGGGTGCTACCCACAGTCAACTCCCCGAAAGCACCCCTACCGTGACAAGAATCATGCTCTTAGAGTTCTCAAAAAACCCCAATAGTCTTACAGCGATTGGGCACAAGTTGTGTCTATGTGCGATTCACCTGCCCGGAGATGCTTCAACATCTTCTGGGCCACCCCAGGACTACCTGGGAGGCTCTAGACTACCCTTCCTGTATTACCTGAGTAACCCCTTCAGTCCTTGTCCGTTTTACACATATTTGGTACCAGAAGATAGCCCTTCCTCTGGTGCACACTCTATGCCCTCTCATATATCCTACAGACAGCATCCGGTCGGACGGACGGTGACAACCTAACGGTGTTACAAGAGTGCCTCCACTCAGTTCCTTTTGTAAGGAATGGAGCAACTCAACCACTGTAAGCCCATGACGTGCGGTCCTTACATTGGGGCCGCAGGGGAGTGTTTGGAATACCTCTGTAAAATCCTGGGGCATTTGGAGCCGTATAGCTCCTCCTATAGTCCCCCAAAGGTGACCAGGTTTGTTGCCTTCAGATTTTACCGCAGTGCCCAATCCTCATAGGATTGCCCCCTGCCTCAAGTAAGTACCTCTGAATGCTAGGTAGGGTAACTTGAGTGCCATGTCAGGGTAACTCGGACCTTATGGCAGGGTAACCCGGACCTCATGTCAGGGTAACCCAGGCCTCATGTCAGGGTCACTCAGGCCTCATTACACGAGCCTTTCCCGAGCCCGGCTCTTATACTACGACCTTATAGTACACATGGTTGCCCACTATAGTGAACCAAACTATCCTTACCCATTGACCTCAAGGTCTTCGGTATGGGTGTAAGAATAGAATACTGTAAGACACCCTCTGGTGGGTCATTACATGACTCCCCTCATCTCTAAGGTCTGTCCCGGACCATTAGCAACGTATTTTATTTCCCGGCTTCGGTACATCCACGATACGGTGATCCTTTCGCTTGGATGGATACCTACTTTGAAAATCATTAAGAGACTCCATGGCCGTTCCTTCTAGCATCTCAAACGGTTCCCATGAATTCTCCTCTGGTCCATAACCTTCCCACGCTACTAAGTATTGAACGAAGCGGTGGTGGGAACTCATCTTTATCCCGCCATACCAACGACTATCCAGGATATCTTCAACCATATAGCTTGGCTCATTGTCTACTATCTCTGGTAATGGGACTTCCTTCTGAGGCCTACCTACTGGATCATCTCAGTATGGTTCCAGTAGACTGACATTGAATACGGGATGGATTGACCAACAAGTTGGAAGTTCAAGCTCATAGGCCCGGGACCCTACTTTCGTGTAACCACAAATGGGCCAAATATTTGCTGGTCTAACTTCTCCATCGGCCTTTTTGTCTGGATGTTTTTTCGGTTCAACATTACCTGGTCAGCCTTTCTCACAACTCCATTGGTCACATCTTCCATTGCAACATATTCTGGAGATGGTAACCTTTTCTGGTCATGCCACTTCTGTTGCCTTTCTTGTACCCCTTGTAAGGTTTCACTGACCTCTTGCCAGGATCCTTCCCAATTCCGTACTAAGAGCTCACTGCTTGGATGAATCCCTTGGCTATCTGGGTCTATGCCTGACCAGTTTCTACGAGGGTTGAATCCATAGTTAATCTCAAAAGGAGAAGCCCTAGTGGATTCCGAGGTAGAAGTATTATACGCATACTCTGCCACTGGTAACAAAGACACCCAATCATCTTGCTGATATGAGCAATAGCTCCGAAGATATTGTTCCAAAGTCTGGTTCACCCGTTCAGTCTGCCCATCAGTTTCTGGATGGAAAGCTGTTGATATATTAAGCTTGATCTGTAGCAACTTCATCAAGTTTGCCCAAAACTTAGAGGTGAATCAGCTATCTCGGTCTGAGATTATCGATTCTGGGAGCCCATGTTTTCGCCATATTTCCTTCAGGAATATTAATGCCAACCTTTCTATAGACACCTGCATTGTCAATGGTATGAAGTGAGCCATTTTCGAGAATCGATCAACAATGATCCATATCTTTGTATATCCCTCAGACTCTGGTAATGCGACAATGAAGTCCATAGAAATATCATTCCATGGTCTTATTGGCACCTCAATTAGTTCAAGTAATCCAAATTTCTTATGCCGGACTGTCTTGCTCATTTGACATGTGTCGCAAGTACGTACATACTCCATGATGTGCTTGTCCATCTTTGGCCAGTAGCAGTTTGCCTTGATTCGTCCAACTGTCTTGTATGTCCCAAATTGTCCTGCAATATGGGAATTATGTTCTGCTTCCATGACTGCTTGCTTCAACCCTTTTGCCTCAGGTATGTACCACCTATTCTTATAGAGTAGTAAGTCCTTCTCTACCAAAAAACTAGGGTCAACATCTTTCTGCCCACCTATGACTGACTTGAATATGCTCATGTATTTGTCATCTGCACTGGTTGCTCTCTTAAGTGCTTGCAAAAAGGAAGATTGCAATTGATAGCCTTGGCAAGATTGCAACACCTGTGGTCACAAGTTGTCCCACTGCTCATTTACAACCCATTGACCAGGTCGGAAAAAGGTTGTTTCGGGGTTTGGTTGAGAATTACCCCCCCCTTCAAGGCGGTAGTCCCTACCCCTTGACAATGCATCTGCCTTCTCATTCAATCTCCCTTCACGGTAGATAACTTGAAAATTGAACGGCTGTAAGAATTCTGCCCAGCGGTGTTGCCATCTATTTAGTATCTTGGTACTATTAAAGTATTCCAGATTCTTGTGTTCAGTGCATATAACAATCTGATCAGCGACAGACCTCAGTAAATGATCCCATTCTTTGAATGCCGCTACAATCGCGGTCATTTCCTTATCATGGACATCATAATTCACCTCTGCTGGTACGAATTTCCTACTATGATAGGCCACAGGGTGCCATTTCTCGTCCTCACAGAGCTGGGACAGAACAGCACCTAATGCAAAGTCACTTGCATCAGTTTCTAACTTGGTTGGGCGGTTAGGGTCAAAGTGTTCTAGAAAAAGACTGGATGTAAACAACTCCTTTAATTGTTCAAAACCCTCCATGCAGGCTGGTGTCCAGTCCTATTTAATGTCCTTCTTCATCAGATCTGTCAATGGCCTCGCTATCTTGCTAAACCCCTTCATGAACCTTCGATAGAAGTTGGCAAAGCCCATGAAGCTTTGTACTTCGACGACGCTCTTTTGACTCGACCAGTTCTTGATCCATTCCACCTTTTCTGTTGTCATTGATATCCCACGATCAGATATCTTATACCCTAGGAATTCAACTTCCCTCCAGTGGAAGGTTGACTTCTTGATGCTAACGCATAAGGCTGCTTCTCGCAGCTTTTCCATTACTCTCCTAACTAGAGCAACATGCTCCTCTATAGTCTCTGAGTAGATCAGGATATCATCCATATAAGCGATGACTCCTTTATCTAATAGACCTCTAAATACATCATTTATCATACTCTGGAAAGTACATGGTGCATTGCATAACCCAAAAGCCATCATGGTATACTCATACAAGCCATACTGACAACGAAAAGCAGTCTTCCATTCTTCACCCTTTGCTATTCGCAAAAGGTAATAACCGTTTTTCAGATCTAACTTGGTAAATACCGTTGCTTTTGCAAGTCTATCCCGCAGCTCATTCATTAGAGGCAGGGGATAACGGTTCTTTACGGTTATCTTGTTCAGTCCTCTGTAGTCAATACATAACCGTAGTGTACTATCTGGTTTTGGTACAAATAATATAGGAGCAGTGGCCATTGAGCTAGATCTCCTGATATTTGCAGTCGCCAGCATCTCATCAAGGTACTCACGAAGTGCCTTTAATCCTTTCTCGGAGAGAGGATAGATAGGACCAAAAGGAGGAGTCGTTCCTGCCTCTAGTTCAATCCTGTCATCATACTTAGAGTGCTGTGGTAAGGACTCTATCCTTTCCTGGCTAAAGATATCACTAAAGTCCTTGTATTCTGGGAGGAGCTTTATTGCGATATCATTCCCATCTTCATCCAAGAACTTAGCCATCCCGAGGAGATGGACAGATGCTTGATCCTCAGCCATCATTTCTTCCTCCGTGATAAATTCTAATCGCTGGTAACCACATCCAGCGAGACAATTTACCTTACAGTATGCTGACCACCAGGCCAGTATACCCTTTTCCCAATCAATGTCAGGGTTATGCTCAGAGAGCCAGGACATCGGAAGATACCCATCAATTTTGCCCTCGGGCATTTCTGCAATCTCAAAGCTCATTTTGTTTGAGTGGTCTCCTATTCTCATCTTCACCACCTTGGTATAATGGAGACCTGATCCCGGGGTATTGTTCCCACTTGCATCTAATATTGGGGAAGGAATCTTCCTTCGAACACAGGGCATTTGAGTGTCCTTTACCCCTCTGCTACTGAGCACAGCTCCCATAGCGCCACTATCCAGGAGTAGTACTGCTTCCGCACTACTCCTTTTTGCATTCAGTGGCCACTCAGGTCTAACCTTTAGCCGGATAGACTTTGTATGTCGAGGTGGACCTGAGAGTCTTTGCCGCTTTCTTGTTCTTTCTTCGCTAGACATTTCTACTATCAATAATGTTAGTAGGTAAGTAAGGGTATGGAGTTTCTCGTCTTTCAATACAAGAGCGGTCAAAGAGATCAATTGCAGTTAAGTTTAAAGTGTTTTGCAAACAGTTAAGTTATAAAATCATGAGTCAAACTAAGTAGTGCTGTTTACTATCACGCCAGCGTAATTTCAGGTACTAAACCCTCCTCAGGTAAACTTGGAAATAACTTTTAATTGTATATAATCAAGTCCTGCCTGATGTAAACATAACTAAACCAAATCCAAACAAACCAAGAAAAATCAGAGAGAATAAGACAAACTTAATAGATGCATAATAGAGAGAACCCTCAATACCGAAAACCCATAAGAAAACCTTTTCCATCCTTGACTACCTTACTCCGCTGAGCCTAGTCAGGAATTAGCTTTCTATACATAGTCTTTGGAGGGTGGACTTACCATGTCCATCTCCAGTCCATCAGGTTTATTACCCCAACATGCCATTGTTGTCCTAGGGAATTGTTAGTTGCTAACTAAGTTCTCTTCGGAGGGTTACTTACCTAGTCCAAAGCATCTGTATCAACTTCAATTATCTGAGGAGTTGATTCGCGGACTTCAAGAATTTTTCTAGTAACAGTAGGAGGGGCCTCAATGCGCTTAACCTTGTTAGAGGGACCAGAGGTATGGCCCGCCTCTTCTGCAGATCGCTTGCATGCCTTGGCTAGCTTGGAAGAGCTAACAACTGGAGTAACCAAGGTGCACTTCCGCCAGAAGTGACCTGGTTGCCCACATTTGGTGCATTGGCCCAACTTTCGGCGCTTGTCAATGAGCGTGCTAGGAATATTCTTGTGAGCAATGGAATACTCCGAATTTTCCAGCTTTGACTGACGGCTGCCCGAAGAGTTACCAGGTTTGGGATTCTGCTTACTCAGACCCTTTTCCTTCTTCTGTTGCTTCTTTGAGGAATGCTTGTCCTCACTCTTATCATGACTGGATCCCTTTTCCTTAACCACTGTTCGGCTAAAGCGTGTATTGTCCTGCAAGTCATGGCCAGTTTTCCTTAGGAGATCGAGGTACTCATTTACATCCTCAGGATGTGTGTTCTTCTGAGCCCAGGCTGTCCGCAGTTCTGACGTAATGCCAATATGCACCTTGTCTTTCACTGCTCGTCCATCCATATACCCTAGTTTGGTCATTAGATCAATGACCTTGTCCAAGTACTTGTCTACTTGGCCAGGTTTCATCTCCAAAGAGGTCCACTCAGGTAAAGAGCGATGCCGATCGGCATGTCGTCCAAAGCTGATCTCCCAACGGCAGCGGAATCCTTCTCAGGTACGGAGCTCATTGTCTGGGTTGAATGGCATTCCGCTTCGTTGGGCAGCCTCCTCATTTATGTAATGGTGGAGACCCATATACCAGCTTTTGGCAGAACCTTCCATGAGAGGGATAACCAAGCTAATCTTATCCATGTCTTTAGTGACAGACTCATGGAAATAGTTAAACTTGATTTCCACATCACTCAGGAACCTCAGAGTGTCATTAACATCCCCGGTAAAAGCCTTAATATCACCCAATTTCTCAGGTTTCTTTAACTTTACCTTAGAAGCTGTCTTGCTTTCCTTCTTACATGACTGTAAGAATTTGGCCAGCTTACAAGTTCTGCGGTCATACCGCCTCTTCTTTAAGTCATTCCAGTTTGACTTACATCGCCCAAGGAATTGCTCAAGATCGGGGAGGGAGTTGGCATCATCGTCTGAGCTGTTAGAGCAATCGGAATCTCCCGGATCTCCTCCAGCCCCAGTGTTTCCACCTGTAGGAGGTATGTTACCTGTGCCTCCCCCTGGAACATCATATCTATCAAAAGATTCCTCCGAACTACCTGGTCCACTAAAACGGGAACCACCCCTGGATGGTGGGACTCGGTGTGGTGTTGGAGGGGGTAAGTGAGTATTATCTGATTGACTCGGAGTTCCCATTGCTTGCCCACATTTGAACCGGGATTGTTGGTATTCCAAACAAGTCTCCGGTGCAAGTGGAAGTCCTTGGTGGCGAAGTGAACCACAGAAATAACATGGGGTTTTTTCAACTTCAGGTCTCCTTTCTCCTGACATGTTCTGTCCCGGTGGGTGTCTAACTGCCTGTGAAGGAAGTTTAATACACCCGTTGACATGGTGATAACGTCTTGTAAAAGGTGATCCTCCCTCGAGCAAATAAGCAGGGGAACAATCACTCCCAACTGACTGCGCCCAAGCCCCCAGGACCCCTAGATGTTGCCCAAAACTGCTGCGCGATGGCTTAGGTCCTGGAGCTGACGGAATAACTGCAGGAGTATTGCGTGCCAGCGTCGGTAGTGCCTGTCCCGTAGGAACTAGCGTTGCACTACCAAAAGGTCTTTCCGCTGTTCGTGGTCGGACTGCAATTGTCGGGGTATCCCTGGCTCCTGAAAGAGTCATTGAATTGTCTCTGACTGGTGGTGTCCGCCTTATCCTTCTTTCCACTCTTGGCATGGGCCTAGTCATAGGACCTAGCGCCGTGGAGGGACTATTGTCTCTATTCCTCTGTACTCTTCTGGGTGGGTTGGACGGTGCCTGTGAGGCTTCCCGAGAAAACTGCTCTTCCCAATCGTTACTGATTTCTCGTATCCGTAAAGGGGTAAGAAATTGCCTTTCTTCTGCCTTCTACAACATTTCATAAAGCTTCAGAGCAAAGTTAGGTGAACATTTTTCAGCAAGTACTAATGGAAGGGGAGGAGCATCTCTCATAATTGCGTCATTATCGGAATCTATTGCATATCCACCTTGGATTACTTTCTCTCGAGCTGCAATCCGGGTGTTTAGCCAGTTGGCGTTTTGGATATGCTCACGAAATGCAGCCTGTTGATCCAACATCCAACTCGGTGCTATTTTCACCACATCCTGACAAAATCCAGCTTGCCTTTGCTCATTCCAGAAATGTAACTGTTCCTGAGCCGCATGAAATTGATGACCGATTTCCCGAAGAATAAACAGTTCAACATACTTGCGTGTGAAGTCTGCAAAGCTGATACCCTTATTGTCAACACTCATCATCTCAGTAAACTCGCCATCATGGGAAAAGGATTGCGTGAGGGCCCTTGGGTCTGCAACAACCAATTCTTGACATGCCTAAGGAACTTCAATGGGAGCAGCTTCAAGCAATAGTGGCACAGGTTCCCACTCGAAACCCCATATATCCGCGAAGATACTGGATCGTAGGGTTTGGGCTGTGTGTTCCTGTGCCACAGGGTCCGTAAAACCAACTTCGGAAGACATAATTCTTTCCACGCGATACTTCTTGTACCAGACAAGCGACTTATACTTGAATATGTCAGCGTAGGAAGGTTTTGTAGCAACAAGTTCAAGAGAGTTAAGTGAGGAAGTCACTTAATGATATACTGTAGCGGGGGTGCCCTAAGGGAAGATGGATCCCAAGTTCACGACCGCACTGAGGTGACTCCAAGATCAAAAATGATAATCAACAGTAGAGTAAGGAAGAATCAAAACAGTAAAACTTAATATCATTAAGCCGCAACTTCACTCCGTAAGTTTCTCGAGAGGTAGTTGATTGCCATAGTAGAGAGGGACTCGCATATAGTTCAAGTAGAATATCATATACTGCCAGTTCCCTCCCGTCACTACTCTAACTTAATCATGAGCACACCCATCTCCTCTGGGCTGGCCAACACACACCAACTAGGACATTATTCCTTTGTGGATGTTGGTCCACTCTGGCTAAATCTCCTTCCGACATCAAATGTTTCAGCGCTGCATCTTTAATGCGACCGCAGGAGAAAAACTCTTCATATCGTTGACATGCTAGTGGCGAACTATCATGCAACTGAGGAGATATACCAGTTACGAACTCTCATACCCATATGCATTTCATTTATGCAATCCTTTAGTAGACATAGCTCTTATGATCGAGCTGAACCTTCTACTTCATTCTAGACAAGTCTTTGCCTAATAGGAAAGTCTATTCAGCTCCCCCAGTGGGGTACCTTGGTGATTGGCCTGGTGGGTGCTACCCACATTCAACTCCCCGAAAGCACCCCTACCATGATAAGAATCATACTCTTAGAGTTCTCAAAAAACCCCAATAGTCTTACAGCGATTGGGCACGAGTTATGTCTATGTGCAATTCACCTGCCCGCAGATGCTTCAACATCTTCTGGGCCACCCGAGGACTACCCTGGAGGCTCTGGACTCCCCTTCCGGTATTACCTGAGTAACCCCTTCAGTCCTTGTCCGTTTTACACATATCTAGTATCAGAAGATAGCCCTTCCTCTAGAGCACACCCTATGACCTCTCATATATCCTACGGACAGCATCCAGTCGGACGGACGGTGACAACCTATATGGTGTTACAAGAGTGCCTCCGCTCAGTTCCTTTTGTAAGGAATGGAGCAACTCAACAACCGTAACCCCACGACGTGTGGTCCTTACACTGGGGCCGCAGGCGGGTGCTAGGAATACCTCTGTAAAATCCTGGGGCATTCAGAGCCCTGTAGCTCCTCCCATAGTCCCCCAAAGGTGACCACGTTTGTTGCCTTTATATTTTACCGCAGTGCCCAATCGTCATAGGATTGCTCCCTGCCTCCAGTAAGTACCTCTGAATGCTAGGTAGAGTAACTTGAGTTCCATGTCAGGGTAACTCAGACCTTATGGCAGGGTAACTCAGGCTTCATTACACAAGCCTTTCCCAAGCCCGCCTCTTATACTATGACATCATAGTACACATGGTTGTCCACTATAGTGAACCAAACTATCCTTACCCGTTGACCTCAAGGTCTCCAGTATGGGTGTAAGAATAGTTTACTGTAAGACACCCTCTGGTGGGTCGTTACAATGGGTTCCCCCTTGGGAATCACACTAGGGGTTGCTCTATAGGTGCTGTTGGTAATTTGAGGGATTTCTCATTCTTGTTGTTTGCTTCCTTTATTTTGGAGATGTCTGATAGTGGCCAGCCTTGTTTCTTCCTTTATTGCCCATTTTGCCAATGCCTCTGGTCCTTCTAATACCTGATCCAGATGTCTGTATCCATGCTGTAATTTCTTATTCATACGTTGGAATAACCATTCACTTGCTGTGGCTTCATCCATGTATGCTTCCGTTAGTATTAACCAGAAGGAATTCCAATATTCTGTTATCGATTTAGTGCCTTGTACTAATTCTCTTAATTTCCTCCTTGCTTCTCCTTTTGGGTCTACTGGTCTTAATTGATCTTGTAGTGCTTCTACAAAATTAGGCCAATTTTGCCAGGTTGCTGTACTGGTTCCCTCCATATACGGTATGAGCTAACTACTTGCGTCTCCTCTTACTAGGCTTGTGGTGTATGTTATCTGTTCTTCCTCATGTCCTTCTGCACACCCTGTGGCTAGAAAGTAGACTCGTAGTTGTGCTAGCCAGTTTCTTATTTTGTCCCTTTCTCCCAAGAAGGTTTGTGGTTCTTTGATCTTTGGTGTTCTTGTTCCTCCTTCCAGGGCCTGGAATCCTTGTCTGAGTTGTTCTGCCATCAGTTCTGATATTGGTTGAGCCACTCCCTGTTCCTCCACTGCTGGTGGTACTCCTCCTACTGGTAGTACTCATCCTGCTGGTGCCAACATCCTTTGGTCTTCGTGTTTCTCCGATGATGTAGATCCTTGTTCTGATCTTTCATCTGATGTAACAGGGCTTCCTGTTCTTCCTGTTTCCGAGACTGTTCTTGCAAGTACCTGTGCTACCTCTGGAAGTTCTAAAGATTGATCTTCATATTCAAAATCTGTATTTTCATTGGGTGTTGCAGAGATGCAACTAAATGTTAGGATCGCTTATTCTATCACTCCTAATATACAACGGAGCAACAGGCAATGATGTTATATCAATCTTTATTAGATATCATAAATTAGTTAATACTTAACCTGGTATTCTATGTTTGTACTTGATCTTCCTAAGACTAAATTCTTATCCTTACTTAGCCTTCTTAGGACTGAGCTATTCGTTCACTTTCTTCCTTGTCCTACAAGGAAGATATCTCAAGATGTTCTTTAGTAAAGAGCATAAAGGTGTTTTATATTTATAAAGTCGTATAGTTATATCTAGGAAATAACTTAGGTGGTTGCATGAAGAACAAACTACTACATTATAACCTCCTCCTTATATAGTCCTTCCCACAACACGCTTACAAATCAATAACTATTTATGAGTCACAATTGTGACTCATACATTTAGGTAACATAATAATCACATGACCTTAATAGGTCATGTGCAAAACTCACATGACTTCTAAACAAGTCATGTGCACAAAACAATCATATAACTCAAATGAGTTATTACTTAATCAAATCCAATATAATAACTATGACCTGCAAGTGCGAGTCAAGTGTGAAACTCACATGACCTAATTGGTCATATGCGCGAAACTGTTACAAACCTATGACCTTATAATCATGAGTCATGTGAAAGCTCTTTTCCATGCTAGGTTTGTAACAACTAACACTTCAATGAGACCAACATCGATAGTCACCCCCAACTAGTTAGAGAAATATAGTTATTATCTAATGCAATAATATCCAAGGTCAATATCAAGAAGTTGGAACTGGATTTCTTGCTGAAGGTCAAGAATGCAGCTGAGTATGATGAAGATTGGTTGAGGAGAAGACAGGAGTTGGAAAGATTAAGAGATGACGGAAAGGAACCCGTGAAGTTTTAGATACTCAAAGAAGATTTACTTTACTACAAAGACCGACTATACATCCCAGCTAGTGATGAACTCCAGTCAACAATGAGAAATGGTTGTCATGACTCCAAAGCGGCAGGACACTTTGGACAAGAGAAAGCTTTGGAAATAGTCATGCAAGATTTCTGTTTGAGGGGCCTAGCTGAATGGATTAATGATTATGTATGGTCATGTGATGAATGTCAACATAACAAATGCACATGACATGTGAGCTTTGGGTTACTACAACTCTTACAGGTTCCACATGTGGCCTAGACTTCAATGTTCATAGATTTTATTGTCCAACTGCTAAAATAACAAGGATTTATGCAAATCATGGTAGTAGTAGACTGATTCACAAAAATAGCTGATTTTATTGGCTTGGATGAAAACACAACCTCAAAAGATGTTGCAAACGTTTTCCTCAAAGAAGTCTGGAAGCTTCACAGGTTACCTACAGAAATCATCTCAGATATGGATGCCAAGTTTGTAGGCGAATTTTGGGAATCATTATGCAAAACCCTAGGAATAAAAAGAAGAATTTCAACTGGCTATCACCCTCAAACCTATGGACAAACTGAAAGAACCAACCAAGTGCTGGAAGGTTACTTACAAATTTTTGTCAACTACAATCAGGATGACTGGTACCAACTCCACCACCTAGCAGAACAAGCTTACAATAACTCTGTTACAAATACCCATAAAATGACACCATTCTATGCAAACTATAGATTTCACCCCTAAGTGGAGTGGATATAAGAGAGAAAGGCTCAAAACCCTGGAACCACCACATATGCCTACTGGATGAAAACAATACATGAGCAAGCCGCCAATATGCTTGAATGTACTTGGGAAGCTAAGTCAAAATACCATTACTGAAAGGCACTTAACTAGCCTGATATTAAGATCAGGGATCAAGTAATGCCAAACGGAAAAAATATGCAAACAAAATGGCCCTCAAAAATGGTGAGTCCAAAACGAGATGGATCTTTTGAGGTATTAGAAAAAAGAGACGATCGAGCCTTCAAGCTCAACATACCAGACTGATGGAAAATACATCCAGTTTTTCATGTATAGTGACTAGAACCCTATCGTATATCAAATCAACCCAGTCAAGCCCAACTACCTCACCACCCCAAAGAAACCAAGGGAGATTTAGAATGGGAAATAGAGAAGGTGGTGAGCAGTGAGATAATCTCCTACACCTGAAGAGTTCATGGCTGAAATAAGTGCTTCCACAGACACTGATATTTTGTTAAATATAAAGGTTGTTGTGAAGATAAGAACACCTGGGAGCCATCTAAGCATTTAGAACATGCAGCAGAATTAGTGGAGGAATTTCATAGGTCAAATCCAGAAATGCCTAGAAGGGCTGAGATAGAATAATATGGAAAGGTTTTGCTTTTGTGGCCAAGCAAATGCAACATGCTTTTCACCCAAACATACCAAGTTCTAAAAAGAAGTAATTTATTATCTGAAAGACATTTTTGATGAAGTCTAGGGAGGGGGAGCTACTATTAGCCACATGGGCCACCTTGGACCTCTCAGCCACTCACCTGTTGAACCATCCTACCCCTGCAGCTTCCTTGGAGGGAATTTGCATCAGCACCTTATTTTGGTCGTATTGTGTCCTGACACCTTAACATCACATATTGACACCCTTAGCATAACACCATATACATTGTCATCATCCATCGGACCAGATGCTGTACATAGGATATATAAGATGGCACCTCGGTGACAGGTGAGAAGTAGAATAACGCTATTCGGTTATGATACTGGCAAGTTATCATCCTGTATTTCAGTAGTTAAATATTACGACCATTAGGTAATGGGATGTAATGGGGGCGCCCTAAGGGAAGATGGATCCCAAGTTCATGACCGCACTGAAGTGACTCAAAGATCAAAAGCGATAATCAACAGTAGAGTAAAGAAGAATCAAAACAGTAAAACTTAATATCGTTAAGCCGCAGCTTCACTCAGTAAGTTTCTCGAGAGGTAGTTGATTGCCAGAGTAGAGAGGGACTTGCATATAGTTTAAGTAGAATATCATATACTGCCAGTTCCCTCCCATCACTACTCTAACTTAATCATGAGCACACCCATCTCCTCTGGGCTGGCCAACACACACCACTCAGGACATTATTCCTTTGTGGATGTTGGTCCACTCTGGCTAAATCTCCTTCCGACATCAAGTGTTACAGTGCTGGATCTCTAATGCGACTGCAGGAGAAAAACTCTTCATATTGTTGACATGCTAGTGGCAAACTATCATGCAACTGAGGAGATATACAAGTTACGAACTCTCATACCC
>ML120426.1:419400-440601 GCA_003788595.2 Choiromyces venosus 120613-1 | reverse complement strand
AGCAAACTATCATGCCACTGAGAAGATATACCATTTACGAACTCTCATACCCATATGCATTTCATCTATGCAAGCCTTTAGTAGACATAGCTCTTACAATCAAGCTGAACCTTCTACTTCATTCTAGTCAAGTCTTTGCCTGATAGGAAAGTCTACTCAGCTCCCCCGGTGGGGTACCTTGGTGATTGGCCTGGTGGGTGCTACCCACAGTCAACCCCCCCAAAACACCCCTACCGTGATAGGCATCATGCTCTTTAGAGTTCTCAAAAAACCCCAATAGTCTTACAGCGATTGGGCATGAGTTGCGCTGATGTGTGGTTCACCTACCTGGAGATGCTCCAACATCTTCCGGGCTACACCTGTACTACCCTGGAGGCTCTAGACTACCCTTCCGGTATTACCTGAGTAACTCCTTCAGTTCTTGTCCGGTTTACACATATTTCGTACCAGAAGATAGACCTCCTTCTCGAACACACCCTATGGCCTCTCATATATCCTACGGACAGCATCCGGTCGGACGGACGGTGACAACCTATACGGTGTTACAAGAGTGCCTCCACTCAGTTCCTTTTGTAAGGAATGGAGCAACTGAACGACCGTAAGCCCATGACGTGCCGTCCTTACACTGGGGCCGCAGGAGGGTGTTAGGAATATCTCTGTAAGGTTCTGGGGCATTTGGAGCCCTGTAGCTCCTCCTATAGTCCCCTAAAGGTGACTAGGTTTGTTGCCTTTATATTTTACCGCAGTGCCCAATCCTCATAGGATTGCCCCCTGCCCCAAGTAAGTACCTCTGAATGCTAGGTAGGGTAACTTGAGTGCCATGTCAGGGTAACTGGGACCTTAAGGGAAGGTAACCCGGACCTCATGTCAGGGTAACTCAGGCCTCGTTACACGAGCCTTTCCTGAGCCCGTTTTTTATACTACGATCTTATAGTACACATGGTTGTCCACTATAGTGAACCAAACTATCCTTACCCGTTGACCTCCAGGTCTCCGGTATGGGTGTAAGAATAGTTTACTGTAAGACAGCCTCTGGTGGGTCGTTACATGACTCCCCTCTTCTCTAAGGTCCGTCCCGGACCGTTAGCGACGTCTTTTATTTCCCGGCTTCGGTACATCCACGATATGGTGATCCTTTGGCTTGGATGGATACCTCCGGTGAAAATCATTAAGGGCCTCCATGGCCGTTCCTTCTAGTATCTTAAAAGGTTCCCATGAATTCTCCTCTGGTCCATAACCTTCCTATGCTACTAAGTATTGAATGAGGTGGTGGCGGGAACTCATTTTTTTCCCGCCATACCAACGACTATCCAGGATAGCTTCAACCACATAGCTTGGCTCATTGTCTACTATCTCTGGTAATGGGACTTCCTTCTGAGGCCTACCTACCGGATCATCTCGGTATGGTTCCAGTATACTGACATTGAATATGGGATGGATTGACCAACGAGTTGGAAGTTCGAGCTCATAGGCCCAGGACCCTACCTTTCATTTAACCAAAAATGAGCCAAACATTCAGTGGTCTAACTTCTCCATCGGCCTCTTTGTCAGGATGTTTTTTCGGTTCAACATTACCCGTTCACCCTTTCTTGCAACTCCATTGGTCACATCTTCCATTGTCACATATTCTGGAGATGGTAACCTCTTCTGGTCATGCCACATCCGTTGCCTTTCTTGTGCCCCTTGTAAGGTTTCTCTGACCTCTTGCCAGGATCCTTCCCAATTTCGTACCAAGAGCTCACTGCTTGGATGAATCCCTTGGCTATCTGGGACTATGCCTAACCAGTTTCTACGAGGGTTGAATCCATAGTTAATCTCAAAAGGAGAAGCCCTAGTGGATTCCGAGGTAGAAGTATTATACGCATACTCTGCCAATGGTAACAAAGACACCCAATCGTCTTGCTGATATGAGCAATAGCTCCGAAGATATTGTTCCAAAGTCTGCTTCACCCGTTCAGTCTGCCCATCAGTTTCTGGATGGAAAGCCATTGATATATTAAGCTTGATCTGTAGCAATTTCATCAAGCTTGCCCAAAACATTGAGGTGATTTGGCTATCTCAGTCTGAGATTATCGATTCTGGGGGCACATGTAGGCGCCATATTTCCTTCAGGAATATTAATGCCAACTTTTCTATAGACACCTCCGTTGTCAATGGTATGAAGTGAGCCATCTTCGAGAATCGATCAACAATGACTCATATCTTTGTATATCCCTCAGACTTCGGTAATGCTACAATGAAGTCCATGGAAATATTATTCCATGGTCTTATTGGCACCTCAATTGGTTCAAGTAATCCAAATTTCTTATGCTGGACTGTTTTGCTCCTTTGACATGTGTCACAAGTACGCACATACTCCATGATGTGCTCATCCAACTTTGGCCAGTAGAAGTCAGCCTTGATTCATCCAACTGTCTTGTATGTCCCAAAGTGTCCCACAATATGGGAATCATGTTCTGCCTCCATGACTGCTTGCTTCAACCCTTTTGCCTCGGGTATGTACCACCTGTTCTTATAGAGTAGTAAGTCTTTCTCTACTGCAAAACTAGGGTCAACATCTTTCTGCCCACCTATGACTGACTTGAATATGCTCATGTATTTGTCATCTGCACTGGTTGCTTTCTTAAGTACTTCCAAAAAGGAAGATTGCAACCGATAGCCTTGGCAAGATTGCAACACCTGTGGTCGCAAGATGTCCTGCTCCTCATTTACAACCCATTGACCAGGTCGGAAAAAGGTTGTTTCGGGGTTCGGTTGAGAATTACCCCCCCCTTCAAGGCGGTAGTCCCTACGCCTTGACAATGCATCTGTCTTCTCGTTCAACCTACCTTCACGGTAGATAACTTTAAAATTGAACGGCTGTAAGAATTCCGCCCAGTGGTGTTGCCGTCTATTTAGGATCTTGGTACTATTAAAGTATTCCAGATTCTTGTGATCAGTATATATAACAATATGATCAGCGACAGACCTCAGTCAATGATCCCATTCTTTGAATGCCACCACAATCGTGGTCATTTCCTTATCATGGACATCATAATTCACCTCTGCTGGTACGAATTTCCTACCATGATAGGCCACGGGGTGCCATTTCTCGTCCTCACAGAGCTGGGACAGAACAGCACCTAATGCAAAGTCACTTGCATCAGTTTCTAACTTGGTTGGCTGGTTAGAGTCAAAGTGTGCTAGAATAGGACTGGATGTAAACAACTCCTTTAATTGTTCAAAAGCCTCCATGCAGGCTGGTGTCCAGTCCCATTTAATGTCCATTTTCATCAGGTCTGTCAATGGCCTCACTATCTTGCTAAACCCCTTGATGAACCTTGGGTAGAAGTTGGCAAAGCCCATGAAGCTTTGTACTTTGACGACGCTCTTTGGACTCGACCAGTTCTTGATCCATTCCACCTTTTCCATTGTCATTGATATCCCACGATGAGATATCTTATACCCTAGGAATTCAACTTCTCTCTGGTGGAAGGTTGACTTCTTGATGCTAACGCATAAGGCTGCTTCTCGCAGCTTTTCCATTACTCTCCTAACTAGAGCAACATGCTCCTCTATAGTCTCTGAGTAGATCAGGATATCGTCCATATAAGCGATGACTCCTTCATCCAATAGACCTCTAAATACATCATTTATCATACTCTGGAAAGTACATGGTGCATTGCATAACCCAAAAGGCATCACGGTATACTCATACAAGCCATACCGACAACGAAAAGCAGTCTTCCATTCTTCACCCTTTGCCATTCGCAAAAGATAATAACCGTTTTTCAGATCTAACTTGGTAAATACCATTGCTTTCGCAAGTCGATCCCGCAGCTCATTCATTAGCGGCAGGGGATAACAGTTCTTTACGGTTATCTTGTTCAGTCCTCAGTAGTCAATACATAACCATAGTGTACCATCTGGTTTTGGTACAAATAATATAGGAGCGGTAGCCGTTGAGCTAGATCTCCTGATCTTTCCAGTTGCCAGCATCTCATCAAGGTACTCACAAAGTGCCTTTAATTCTTTCTCGGAGAGGGAATAGATAGGACCAAAAGGAGGAGTCGTTCCTGCCTGTAGTTCGATCCTGTAATCGTACTTAGAGTGCTGTGGTAAGGACTCTATCCTTTCCTGGCTAAAGATATCACTAAAGTCCTTGTATTCTGGGAGGAGCTTTATTGTGATATCATTCCCATCTTCATCCGAGAACTTAGCCATCCCGAGGAGATGGACAGATCCTTGATCCTCCGCCATCATTTCTTCCTCAGTGATAAATTCCAATCGCCAGTAACCACATCTAGCTAGACAATTTGTCTTACAGTATGTTGACTGCCAGGCCAGTATACCCTTTTCCCAATCAATGTCCAGGTTATGCTCAGAGAGCCAGGACATCGGAAGATACCCATCAATTTTGCCCTCTGGCATTTCTGTAATCTCAAAACTCATTTTGTTTGAGTGGTCTCCTATTTTTATCTTTACCGTGTTGGTATAATGGGGACCTGGTCCCGGGATATTGTTCCCACTTACATCTAATATGGGGGAAGGAATCTTCATTCGGACACAGGGTATTTGAGTGTCCTTTACCCATCTGCAGCTGAGCACAGCTCCCGTAGCACCACTATCCAGGAGTAGTACTTCTTCTGCACTACTCCTTTTTGCATTCAGTTGCCACTCAAGTCTAACCTTTACCCGGATAGACTTTGTATGTCATGGGGGACCTGAAAGTCTCTGCTGCTTTCTGGTTCTTTCTTCGCTAGACATTTCTAGTATCAATAATGTTAGTAGGTAAGTAAAGGTATGGAGTCTCTCGTCTTTCAATACAAGAGAGGTCAAAGAGGTCAATCGCAGTTACGTTTAAAGTGTTTTGCAAACAGTTACATTATAAAATCATGAGTTAAAGTAAGTAGTGCTGTTTACTTTCATGCCAGCATGATTTCGGGTACTAAACCCTCCTCAGGTAAACTTGGAAATAACTTTCAATTGTATATAATCAAGTCCTGCCTGATGTAAATATAACTAAACCAAATCCAAACAAACCAAGAAAAACCAGACAGAATATAATAAGAAAAACCTAATAGATGCATAACAGAGAGAACCCTTAATACCGAAAATCCATAAGAAAACCCTTTCTATGCTTGACTACCTTACTCCACAGAGCCTAGTCAGGAATTAGCTTTCTATACATAGTCTTCGGAGGGTGGACTTACCATGTCCATCTCCAGTCCATCAAGTTTATCACCCCAGCATGCCATCATTGGCCTAGGGAATTGTTAGTTGCTGACCAAGTTCTCTTCGGAGGGTTACTTACCTGGTCCGAAGCATCCGTATCAACTTCCATTATCTCCGGAGTTGATTTGCGGACTTCAAGAATTTTTCTAGTAACAGTAGGAGGGGCCCCCACGCACCCAACCATGTTAGAGGACCCAGAGGTATGGCCCGCCTCTTCTGCAGATCGCTTGCATGCCTTGGCTGGCTTGGAAGAGCTAACAACTGGAGTAACCAAGGTGCACTTCGGCCAGAAGTGACCTGGTTGCCCACATTTGGTGCATTGGCCTAACTTTCAGCGCTTGTCAATGAGCGTGCTAGGAATATTCTTGTGAGCAATGGAATACTCCGAATTTTCTGGCTTTGACTGACGCCTGCCCGAAGAGTTAGCAGGTTTGAGATTCTGCTTACCCAAACCCTTTCCCTTCTTCTGTTGCTTCTGTGAGGAATGCTTGTCCTCACTCTTATCATGACTAGATCCCTTTTCCTTAACCACTGTTCGGCTAAAGCGTGTATTGTCCTCCAAGTCATGGCCTGTTTTCCTTAGGAGATTGAGGTACTCATTTACATCCTCGGGATGGGGGTTCTTCTGAGCCCAGGCTGTCCGCTGTTCTGACATAATGCCGATACGCACCTTGTCTTTCACTGCTCGTCCATCCGTATACCCTAGTTTGGTCATTAGATCAATGACCTTGTCCAAGTACTTGTCTACTTGGCCGGGTTTCATCTCCAAAGAGGTCCACTCAGCTAAAGAGTCATCCCTATTGGTATGTCCTCCAAAGCTGGTCTCCAAACGTCAGTGGAATCCTTCCCAGGTACGGAGCTCATTGTCTGGGTTGAATGGCATTCCGCTTCATTGGGCAGCCTCCTCATTTATGTAACGGTGGAGACCCTTATACCAGCTTTTGGCAGAACCTTCCAGGAGAGGGATAACCAAGCTTATCTTATCCATGTCTTCAGTGACAGACTCATGGAAATAGTTAAACTTGATTTCCACATCACTAAGGAACCTAAGAGTGTCGTTAACATCCCTGGTAAAAGCCTTAACATCACCCAATTTCTCAGGTTTCTTTGGCTTTACCTTGGAAGCTGTCTTGTTTTCCTTCTTACATGACTGTAAGAATTTGGCCACCTTATCAGTTCTGCGGTCATAGCGCCTCTTCTTTGAGTCATTCCAGTTTGACTTACGTCGCCCAAGGAATTGTTCAAGATCGGGGAGGGAGTCAGCATTGTGATCTGAGCTGCTAGAGGAATCAGAATCACCTGGATCTCCTCCAGCCTCAGCCTTTCCGCCTGTAGGAGGTATGTTACCTCTGCCTCCACCCGGAACATCATATCCATCAAAAGATTCCTGTGAACTACCCGGTCCAGTAAAACAGGAACCACGCCTGGATGGTGGGACTGAGTGTGGTGTTGGAGGGGGTAAGCGAGTACTATCCGATTGACTCGGAGTTCCCATTGCTTGCCCAGGTTTGAACCGGGATTGTTGGTATTCCAAACAAGTCTCCGGTGCCAGTGGAGGTCCTTGGTGGTGAAGTGAACCACAGAAATCACATGGGGTTTTTTCAACTTCAGGTCTCCTTTCTCTTGATGTATTTTATCCCGGTGGGTGTCTAACTGCTTGTGAAGGAAGTTTAATACACCCATCGACATGGTGGTAATGTCTTTCAAAAGGTGACCCTCCCTCAACTCAACAAGCTGGGGAACAATCACTCGCAAATGACTGTGCCCAAGCCCCCGGGACCCCTAGATGTTGACCAAAACCACTGCCTGAAGGCTTAGGTCCTGGGGCTGGCGGAATAACTGCAGGAGGATTGCGCACCAGTGTCTGTGGTGCCTGTCCCGTAGGAACTGGCGTTGCACTACCAAAAGGTCTTTCTGCTGTTGGTGGCCGGACTGCAACCGTCGGGGTATTTCTGGCTCCTGAAAGAGTAGTTGAATTGTCTCCAACTGGTCGTGTCTGCCTTGTCCTTCTTTCCACCCTTGGCATGGGCCTAGTCATAGGACCTATTGCCGTGGAGGGACTATTGTCTCTACTCCTCCGTGCTCTTCGGGGTTGGTTGGATGGTACCTGTGAGGCTTCCCGAGAGAACTGCTCTTCCCAATCATTACTGATTTCTCGTATCCCTAAAGAGCTGAGAAATTGCCTTTCTTCAGCCTTCTGCAACATTTCATGAAGCTTCTGAGCAAAGTTAGGTGCTCGTTTTTCAGCAAGAACTAATGGAAGTGGAGGAGCATCTCTCATAATTGTGTCATTATCGGAGTCTATTGCATATCCGCCTTGGATTGCTTTCTCTAGGGCTCCAATCCTGGTGTTTAGCGAGTTCACATTTTGGATGTGCTCACGAAATGCAGCTTGTTGATCCAACATCCAACTCCGTGCTACTTTCACCATATCTTGATGAAACACAGCTTGCCTTTGCTGATTCCAGAAATGTAACCGTTCCTGAGGCGAGTGAAATTGACGACAGATTTCCTGAAGGATGTACAGTTCAACATACTTGCGTGTAAAGTCTGCAAAGCTGATACCCTGATTTTCAACACTGATTATCTTGGTAAACTCGGCATCATGGGAAAAGGATTGCATGAGGGCCCTCGGGTCCACAATAACCAATTCTTGACATGCCTGAGGAACTCCAATGGGAGCATCTTCAAGTAATAGTGGCACAGGTTCCCACTCTAAACAACATAGATCCGCGAAGATACTGGCTCGTAGGGTTTGGGCAGCATGTTCCTGTACCGCAGGCTCAGTAAAACCAACTTCGGAAGAGATAATTCTTTCCACACGATGCTTCTTGTGCCAGACAAGTGACTCGTACTCGAATATGTCAACGTAGGAAGGTTTTGTAACAACAAGTTCAAGAGAGTTTAGTGAGGAAGTCACTTAACGATATACTGTAACGGGGGCACCCTAAGGGAAGATGGATCCCAAGTTCACGACTGCACTGAAGTGACTCAAAGATCAAAAGCGATAATCAACAGTAGAATAAAGAAGAATCAAAGCAGTAAAACTTAATATCGTTAAGACGCAGCTTCACTCAGGAAGTTTGTCGAGAGGTAGTTGATTGCCAGAGTAGAGAGGGACTCACATATAGTTTAAGTAGAATATCATATATTGCTAGTTTCCTCCCATCACTAATCTAACTTGATCATGAGCACACCCATCTCCTATGGGCTGGCCAACACACAGCACCCAGGACAATATTCCTTTGTGGATGTTGGTCTGCTCTGGCTAAATCTCCTTCCGACATCAAGTGTTTCAGTGCTGGATCTCTAATGCGACCACAGGAGCAAAACTCATCATATCATTGACATGCTAGTGGCAAACTATCATGCAACTGAGGAGATATACCATTTATGAACTCTCATACCCATATGCATTTCATCTATGCAAGCCTTTAGTAGACATAGCTCTTACAATCAAGCTGAACCTTCTACTTCATTCTAGTCAAGTCTTTGACTGATAGGAAAGTCTACTCAGCTCCCCCGGTGGGGTACCTTGGTGATTGGCCTGATGGGCGCTACCCACAGTCAACTCCCCGAAAGCACCCCTACCGTGATAAGAATCATGCTCTTTAGAGTTCTCAAACAACCCCAATAGTCTTACAGCCATTGGGCACAAGTTGCACCTATGTGCGGTTTACCTACCCAGAGATGCTCCAACATCTTCCAGGCTACCCCGGGACTACCCAGGAGGCTCTGGACTACCCTTCCGGTATTAGCTTGGTAACTCCTTCAGTTCTTGTCCGTTCTACACATATTTGGTACCAGAGGATAGCCCTTTCTCTGGCGCACACCCTATGTCCTCTCATATATCCTACGGACAGCATCCGGTCGGACGGACGGCGACAACCTATATGGTGTTACAAGAATGCCTCCACTCAGTTCCTTTTGTAAGGAATGGAGCAACTCAACAACCGTAAGCCCATGACGTGCGGTCCTTACACTGGGGCCACAGAGGGGTGTTAGGAATATCTCTGTAAAATCCTGGGGCATTCGGAGCCCTGTAGCTCCTCCTATAGTCCCCCAAAGGCAACCAGGTTTGTTGCCTTTAGATTTTACCGCAGTTGTTACGATCCGTTATATGATCTCTCCTATTTATATCTTGCAACAGGCAACAATTCAGTAGTTAGTCTTTCGTTTAAGGTAATACTTACCTTCTATTGTATTCTCCGTCCTTTGAGAATTCTTAATACTTGTTATCTTACACTACGTCTTAGATATTGACCGTTGCCAATACTAAGTCCTTATAGTGCTAACTAGTATTAATCTTGTTCTTCTTCGCGGTTGTTGATCTTGTAGGTAAAGAGCGTAAAGGTGTTTTATTGATAACTTATAAGATAGGAAATAACTTAGGTGGTTGCGTGAAGAACTAACTATCAGGTCCTACTGACCTCCTTATATAGTTCTTCCAGCAACCCGCTTACAAATCAAATGAGTCACAACTGTGACTCATACACTCGCGTAACATATAACCTCATGACCATACTTGGTCATGCGCGAAAGTCCCATGACCTTAAAGGGGTCATGTGCGAAACCTCATGACTCGTATAAACGAAGTCATGCCTCTTAATCCTCATGACTCATAGGTGCACCTATGAGTCAACGCTCAACATACCTATCAAATTCAAACATAAACAACTATGACTCATAACTATGAGTCATGTGAAACCCTATGACTGGTACTTGAGTCATAGTGTGAAAACATATCATCATATGACTTAACTAAGTCATGTGCGAAAAACATATCATCGTATGACTCAACTGAGTCATGTGAAAAGTCCTTTTAACAAATGAAACCATTACAAACCATGCCGGGTTTGTAATACTAGCTCCCCTCTTCCTAAATCCTCAGTCCCTTGAGGATTCATGATGGTATCCTTCATAGTACATATCTTTTTTTATGTTTCTGTGGATGTGTGCCATGTCCCCTGCAATCCTGCCGAACCTTTTTTCTTCCTCCTTCCTCGCATAGCGTTCTCTTGCTAGCTCTCTTTCCAGGGTTCGGATCCTGCTATCCTTGCCTGCTATCTCTCTTTTTGACCATTTTCTATGCTCCTCCAGTTCCGTAATTTGCTCCTCCTTTTCCTTGACCTTTCTCTTCAAGGTTTCTTTCGTCTCGAAGGAATCGGTATGGGTTATCGTTGGACAATCTTCCAACTGGTCTCCATCTTTCTTGACCTTGGACCAAGATTTTTTGCCCCCCCTTCTCTTTGTTTTCGTCCCTGAAAACCTTACTTGCTTTGTCGTTAAAAGGATGTTGTTGTCGCATGGTGACTGGGGTGGTGTTCTCGGGGATGGTGACGTTTCTTCCCATGTCGTCATGGGTGGTTCAAGTGGTTGTAGGGGGGTTCTTGCCTCTTTGACCAGGCTTTCCTGGGTTTTTTCGCTGAAAGTGTTTGATTGCATGTTCGGCGTTGCTAAAGTTTTCTGCTGGGTACCACTCTTGGTCGCGTTGTGCAGTATAACCGGTCCACTTGGCTCGGTATTGTAGTTTTCCATAATGTAGTTTTGAATCCACTATTCGATCGAATTCGTATTCGTTTTCTCCTTCTATCTCAATAGGAGGAGGGGGAAGTTTCTTTTGTGAGGGTAGAGGATTGTCTGAGTAAAGTTCGAGTTTGCTGATATGGAAGACTGGATGTTTTGTTTTCATCGAGGCTGGGAGGTCTAGCTTATAAGCTTTTTCCCCAATTTTTTCAATGATTTTGTATGGTCCAATTTTTCGGTAATCCAGTTTCTTTGATGGTCTTGTGGTTCGAATATCCTTCGTTATTAACCTGACTTTGTCTCCTGCTTTTAGTCTTGGATAGGGTTTTCTGTGGCGATCGTTGTTTTCCCTCACTTTTGTCTTGCACCATTTGAATTTCTGTCCTCATGAGTTCGTGTAGTTTGCTGATATCCTGTTTCTCCAGTATTCCTGGTAATCCTGTATGTCCCATGGGTTCGTTGATGGGGTGATGTCCATAATTCGCATAAAAGTGTGTTGTCTTAATAATGTCTTTTCTCGTGTTATTGTATGCAAACTCCGCAAATGATAGCCATCCTTCCCAATCTTGTTGGGAGTATTCCACATATGCCCTCAAGAATTGTTCTAGTGAGGCATTTGTTCTTTCTGTTTGACCGTCCATTTGGGGGTGGAATGCTGTGCTTATCTTTCGGGTGATGTCCAGTCCTTTAGTCATTTCTTTCCATAGGTCTGATGTGAATATTGATCCTCTATCGCTGATGATATCCTTCGGCAATCCATGCAATTTGAACACATTTTTCATAAACAGTTGCGTGAATTGTTTGGTTTTCATATCCTTTCGACAGGGTATGAAATGAGCCATCTTGGTCAGGCGATCCACAACGACCCATATGGTGTCATAGTTATTCGATAGTGGCAAATCTGTGATGAAATCCATACTGATGGATTTCCATGGTTTTTCTGGTATTTGTAGTGGTTGCAATAGTCCGTATGGCGCGTGACGGCTTGGCTTTATTCTTTGACACATGTCGCAGTTTTTGACATATTGCTTAATATCTTGGCACATGCCTGCCCAGTAGTACGTTCGTTGTGTTAATTCTAATGTCTTGGCTGTTCCACCATGTCCATTTTGTGGTGTGTCGTGATTTCTTCTGATTGCTTCGGTTCTTGTCGGTTCATTCTCTGGCAACCAGATTTTTCCTTCATACCACATATATCCTTCTTTCCAGTCGCATGATCCTAAGGCCACTTTCGGGTATTCTTTATCCTTTCTTTCTATGGCTTTTTGAATATCTTGGAGTAATGCGTCTTGTGATGTTTTTTCCTTGATATTCTTCTCGGTGTCTTGGTCTTCTTTCGTCCATAGTTCCATAGTGTTGATTTCTTCTGAGCCCGAAGCATATCCTTCATCCTCAAAGAATTGTTCTCTTGGTAATAGAATTCTTTGTCTTTGTGTAATGCGATCATCTCCTTCCTTTGGTATGTCGTTTGTTCTTCGTGTGAGGGCATCTGGTTTTGCCCCTTCTTTTCCTGGTGGATATTCGATTCGGATGTTGTATTGACTAAGCTCTTCACTCCATCGTATTTGTCTTCCATTCAGGGCCTTGGTAGTTGTGAATGGAACAAGGTTCTTGTGGTCCGTAAGAACCTTGATTGTGTGAGGGCTTCCTTGCGCATATTTTCTCCATTCCTTAAGAGCTTGCATGATTGCGAGAAGTTCTTTATCGTGTATGTCATAGTTGGATTCTGCCTTGGTCATTGTTTTTGACTGGTATGCTATTGGTTTCCATACTCCTTCCTTGTCTTGTTGCGATATTATTCCTGAACAGACATAGTTGGATGCATCTGTTTCTATCATGATGGGCGCCTCGGGGTCAAAGTGTCTTAGTATCGGAGTTGTGGTGAGTCTTTCTTTAAGACCTTCAAAGGCTTTTTACTCCGGCTCTCCCCATTCCCACTTCTGATTTTTCTTTGTCCTGTTATACAGTGGTTTCGCTATTCTGCTGAATCCTTCTATGAATCGTCAGTAGAAGTTGCAGAATCCCACAAAGCTTTGGATGTCTTTAACCTTCTCTGGTGTCGTCCATACTTTTATGGCATCTGTTTTAGTAGGGTCCGTTCGTACTCCTTTAGAGTTGATAATAAATCCTAGGTATTTGGTTTCCTTTTTGTGGAATTCGCATTTTGTGGGTTTTAGGTGTACTCCCATTTCCTTGAACTTGGCCAATATCATGGCCACATCCTTTCGATGTTGTTCCCTGGTATCTGAATATACCAGGAGGTCATCTAAGTAGGCTATGCAGTTGACATCCAAATATTTGCTGAGTGCGTTGTTAACCCATCGTTGGAAGGTTGCCGGTGCATTTGCTGATCCAAATGGCATGACCATATATTAATATAGTCCGTATCATGTCCTAAATGCTGTCTTCCATTCGTCTCCCTTGGCTATTCGTATGTGTTGATAATGCATCCTTGATGTCCAGTTTGGTGAAATATTTCGCCGTTTGCAATCGATCCAAGGCTTCACTTATCAATGGTAACGGGTATCTATCTTTCTTTGATACTGCATTTAGGCCTCTGTAATCTACACAGAGCCTTAAGCCCCCATCTTTTTTCTTGACAAAGAGTATGGGTGCTCCTGCTGATGAGGACGATGGCCTTATCTATCGTCTTTCCAGATTCTTTTCCAAGTATTCTCTGAGTTCTTTAAGTTCCTCTCCTCTCAAGGGGTAGAGTTTCATGAACGGTGGCAGTGCTTCCGTTTCTATCTTGTGGTCTGCTGTTTGGTGCGGTGGTAGTTCTGTCCTTTCTTTTTCTTCAAATATGTCTAAGAAGTTGTGATACTCCTTAGGCACTATTTTTCTCAAAGTTTCTTTTCCACCCTTCCCTTTCTTTTGCAAGGCTAATTCGGTGCTAATTGTTGTAGCCGCTAGTGTAAGTCTTGCATCGTCCCATTTCAGGATTCCAGTGACTTCTCCTTTTTTGTGCATCCTGCCAAATGCCTGTGCTGAGATAAAGGCTATAGATAGCGTTTTCCTCTCTTTAGCCTGTTCTGATTTTTCTGTACTGCCGAATCCTTGGTCGCCCCTTTCCGTATGTTGAAGTTGCTGTACTTCTGTGAAGGGTGTTGAGACTATTTTCTCAATAATTATTTGGGCAATTCTATCCCCTTTGTGGACCTCGTAATCCACCTCAGACAGGTTTGCCAACAGGACCTGAATTTCTCCTGTATAGTCCGCATCTATGACTCCAGCATTAATGGTGAGGCCGTTTTTACTTGCCAAACCACTTCTGGGTGCGATGCGGGCATAGGTGTTCTCCGGAAGTCCCATTGAGATTCCTGTTCCAATGAGCTTTTGTCCCCTTGCTGGGATGATGGCTCCTTCTATGCTGAACAGGTCACTTCCTGCAGCTTTTTGCGAACCTTTTATAGGTATCTTCGCATCTTCTCTCAGCCTTTTGACCGTAACTTCATAGTTTGGTCCTTCCTTGGTGCTGATCTTTAGAATCCTACTTTCCAAATTCTGCTGAATTGCTACCTTTTCTGGTACTGCGTATACTGTTGGGGAGGCATCAAGGCATACTGCCTTACACCTATCGCTATCGAAGGTGATTTATTCGTTTCTCCAATCGATCCTTGGGTTTTGGTCCTTTAACCAAGTCATGCCAAGGATGACTTCGTGCTTGACAAGGTTAGCCACTAGGAAAGTTGCTTTCTCTTTGTGGCTTCCTATGTCCATAGGGATTTCCGTAACATGGGTGATTGGTCCTGCATCCGATACCGTTCCATCCAACATGTATATGTCCCTTGGTTTTTCGATTTTTGTTAAGGGAAGCTGATGACTTATAGCGAAGTTGCAGTCTATAAAATCTTCCGTTGCCCCTGAATCGATCATTGCGTTTGTCTATATCTGTTTTTGTCTGTTGTGGAGTTGTACTTTGACCATGATGTGGTCCGATTTGAGGTTTTTTGTTTCTTTGTTGGTTAAAGTGGTGTTGAGGTATGTGGTTTTGATGTTCTTTGTCTTGTTGTCCTCCGGTCCATCTTTCCCTGAGGACATCGTCATTCTTTTGATGGGTTTCGTTCTGTTGTCCCCAGGACCATCTATTCTTGGGGACTTTCGTCATTTAAAGTGTCCTCTTCCTCCTTTTCCACGTCCATCTTTCGGATCTTTGGTCCATTGCTGTTGGCCTTCTTGACTCGACAATTCTTTGCCAAGTGTCCCTTCTTCCCACATTGGTAGCACAGTCCTTCTTTCATTCGTTTTCTCCATTCGTCCTGAGGTAGTCTTTGGTATCTTCTTCGATTGGTAGCGTCCAGATCCATAGGATCTCCCCGCAGGATTTCCTTGGACGTCGTCCTAAAAGTGCCATCTTGATTTCTTGTGGTGCCGGAGGTTTTGTTGTCTTGGGCGCCCTTCTGAATATGCCTTACCATGGCCAGTTTGGTTTCTTTAGTGATTGCCCATCGTGCCAGCTGTTCCGTGCTTCGGAATGCTGTGGTATCCATTCCCCAAGCAGTTGATAGTGTCGTGTCCATTCCTGCTAGCAGCCATTCTCCCTTGGTTGCTTCATCTAGTTCTGCCTCGGTAGCCGTCATTCTGAAACTGTTCCAATATTCTGTTACTGACTTGGTTCCTTGTCTCAGTTTCTTAAGTTTCATTCGAGCTTCTCCTCTGGCATCGATGGCTCCAAATTGTTCCCTGAGGGAGGTCTGAAAGAGTTCCCAAGATGCTCCCTATGGTTGCACTATACTTCCTTCCACGTAAGGTGTAATCCAAATGGCTGCATCTCCCCGTAGCAGACTTGTCGCGTATACTATCTTGTCTGTATCGTGATCTTCTTGCCATCCTATGGCTTGAAAGTATACTCTTAGTTTAGCTAGCCATGTCCGTAGCTGGCTTTGGTCTCCTCCGAAGGTTTCTGGTTTCTCTGTCTTAGGTCTCCTTTCTGATTGTAGTCCTGCTAGGATCTGTGTTAATTGTTCTGCTGTTAGTATCACAGGTAGTCTTGTGTTCTGTTCCTCCCCTCCTCCATCTGGGGGGTTCATCTGTTCGTCTTGTGCTGCTTCAGCCATTGTTGTTGTTGGGTGTTGCTTTTGAGACGCAACCAAATGTTACGATCCGTTATATGATCTCTCCTATTTATATCTTGCAACAGGCAACAATTCTGTAGTTAGTCTTTCGTTTAAGGTAATACTTACCTTCTATTGTATTCTCCATCCTTCGAGAATTCTTAATACTTGTTATCTTACACTACGTCTTAGATATTAACCGTTGCCAATACTAAGTCCTTATAGGGCTAACTAGTATTAATCTTGTTCTTCTTCGCCGTTGTTGATCTTGTAGGTAAAGAGCGTAAAGGTGTTTTATTGATAACTTATAGATAGGAAATAACTTAGGTGGTTGCGTGAAGAACTAACTATCAGGTCCTACTGACCTCCTTATATAGTTCTTCCAGCAACCTGCTTACAAATCAAATGAGTCACAAGTGTGACTCATACACTTCACATAACATATAACCTCATGACCATACTTGGTCATGCGCGAAAGTCCCATGACCTTAAAGGGGTCATGTGGGAGGCTCTGGATGACTTCCGTATTACCTAAGTAACTCCTTCGTTCTTGTCCTCTTTACACATATTTGGTACCAGATGATAGCCCTTCTTCTGGCGCACACCCTACCCTCTCATATATCCTACGGACAGCATCTATGGACGGTGACAACCTATAAGTGATGTTAAAGTGCCTCCACTCAGTTCCTTTTGTAAGGAATGGAGCAACTCAACATCCGTAAGCCCATGACGTGCGGTCCTTACACTGAGGCGCAGGGGGGTGTTAGGAATCCTCTGTAAAATCCTGGGGCATTCTGAGCCCTGTAGCTCCTCCTATTCCCCCAAAGGCAACCAGGTTTGTTGCCTTTAGCAGTGCCCAATCCTCATAGGATTGCCCCCTGCCTCAAGTAAGTACCTCTGAATGCTAGGTAGGGTAACTTGAGTGCCATGTCAGGGTAACTCGGACCTTATGGCAAGGTAACCCGGACCTCATGTCAGGGTAACCCAGGCCTCATGTCAGGGTAACTCAGGCCTCTATACACGAGCCTTTCCTGAGCCTGTCTTTTATAATACGATCTTATAGTACACATGTTTGTCCACTATAGTGAACCAAACTATCCTTACCCATTGACCTCAAGGTCTCCGGTATGGGTGTAAGAATAGTTTACTGTAAGACACCCTCTGGTGGGTCGTTACACGCGAAATTTTGGCGCAACTATTTGTCACTTGGATATAGCAAGTTTATGGCATCATAGGGTATGAACATATGACTGAACTTACTGCTTTAGAAGAAGTAGAGTCTAATAGGCCTACTCAAGAGTCAAGGAGTGAGGGACTTTCTGCCCGCTGAGCTATTGGTTCGATGCTGGCCAAAAGTCTTCTCATTTCCTGATGGACTTTGTCATGCATATCATGCAAGGCAATAGTCAAGCTTGAACCTTATAAACTGATCGCTTTATGTTTCAAGGTTGAACAATTGGTATAGAGCAATGTTAGCAATATACTCAGATTAAGTTCTTATGACTTTAAAGATCAGAGACTACCTACTGGAGGAGTGCTTGACACCTTCAGAAGATGGGAGCTCGAAGAGATTAAAAGCTAAGCTGGGAAATATATTCTCAGGTTCAACGAGTGTTCACATTCCATTTAGATAAGGGATTTTCACTGGAGGTACTTAGTTAATATGGATATTTGTTGTAGCCTATGATCACCCAGATACAGTATATAAATATCGAGGTGGTCTCAAGCTATTACAAGAATCAAGTGATGGAGAAGAGATCTTATCAATATATTAAGTTATTACTATTATTAAAATAATTTGTGCATACAAAATCTTGAGACTACATTACCAACGAGCCTACCTGACAATCTTCATTATCTTTACCTTTACACTTATCTTTACCCTTACTTGTGAATGGTCAAGATCAATCATTCTTTTCTTTGGTTGAGCTTCCCCATAATAATTGTACACCCAAACAAGGCTGAGACATCATCAGATGTGCAAGCATTATTTGTGGGCAGAATGGGGTATACAAGGTATATTCATTTAACCAATAGTAGTACATGAGGATCTATTTTTCTATATATATATAATATATTTTAAAATCTATTGTGATCTCTACAGAGTCTAACTTGTCACTAACATTCATAAATTAAGCTTTTAAGCAACACTAGTGACCTCTTGGTGTCACATCACGGGTGCAACTTAAAAGCTTATTTCATGAAACTATATAATATATATTATCAACACCTCTAGGTGTCAGTAATACATGCTGTCTCTTTGTTTCATGCCACTATTTTATTTACACAAATAAAATAGAGTCCCAAAATACATAGAGGTTGTACAGTGATATATATATCTTCACCTACTGTGATCAATCACTATATAAAGATATATCATGATGTCCCCTATTGTGAGTTAGTAAAGAGGTATCTTGTAGTCCAGAAATCAGGGAACATCATGCTATATATTTATATAGCTATCAATCATGGTAGCTGAAGATATATATATTACTTGACAATATCTCTATGTATCATGACATTATTTTATTTGCATATATAAAATAGTGTTATACTATGTAGATATGTCATATAGTGATATATATCTATAGCTATCATGATTGATCACTGTAGAAATATGTTACCTTACGACATCTCTAGATATCATCAAACTATTTTATATATGCAAAATAATGTTCCCCCTCTGTACATTTTGGTTTCTGTCATGTAGAATTCTCTTTTTCTTTTTTGTATCTTTTTTGCTCTCTGATTTCAGAAGTTTTGTTTTACTTTTTCTTTTCCTATTTTCAGATTTCTTTGCTAGGTTTATCTAGTAGTTCTTAGCCTATACTTGTTAGCTACTAATGATACCAATTGACAGCCCTAGCATCTCCTGTTCCTAAATGTTTGGATCTCAAGTGCCTAGTTTGTAATACTAATAATACCATTTGATACCATTGTTTTGGCATCTCTCATTGCTTGCTATTCCAATCTCACATACCTGGTACAGTACAGTAGTCTACAGTATGTGATAATAGTAATAGTATTTAGCTCCTTGCTTTAGCATCTGCTGTGTCTCGCATTGGTTGTCATTAACTCATCTACAGTTGGCTGACCATCTGTGCTGATTGTTTTCTAAAGTATGGATGTTAGTGATGAGATGGACCAGGGTTTGAAGTTTGCAAGGAACCACTGGACTACAATGCCTGTCTATCTCTCCACTAGTATCCATGCCTGCATAGCTTGGATTGCTGGAATTCAGCCTCTTGGGTGTTCAGTTAGATTGACTCAACACTAGGAGATGAGTTCAGGTATATCAAGTGCTAGTTAGGTAACATAAAATTACTGTAGTGCCAATAGTATCGCTAAAAGATACCCTTTATGGCTAGATTTTTTCCAGCCACCCACTCTAGCAATACATTCATTTTATCTAATTTTTTCATGCCACAGTCTTGAGTCCCCTCATCGTTAAAAATACTTAGATTATTATGAACATAATTGTGAATACTCTCAAAATGCTATTTTGAACACAAATCTTTTGCTTCAATAATGAGTGATAGTCAGTGATGCTGCATACCCTCCACCCATGAACCCTATGTATAAGACCTGACATGTGGTATCTAATATAAGAAAACTATAAAAACTTCTCATTGTTACCAAACTGTATTTGAGATACCTACAATTTTACAGTTACCTGAATTATAACTTACCTTATTCTAACTAACCTATGATACTATGAAGAAGCAATAGGCAAATACATGCAGTCAGTCAGTACCCCAAGTCAGCAATCTATACAGAGGTAGATACAATGTCGGACCCAGTACCAGGGGATTATGAACAGGGAGGTCCATTTTGCATCAAAATAAATCACAAGATACATCTCTAACTCTTGATTCTTCTCTACCCCCAATTGCAAGCCTACTAGTAAGAGCACCCAAGAGTCCACAGAATGGTACAAGGTGGACCACAGCAGATGCAGAACCCAAAACCAAACCCAATGATGAACCAAATACCTAAACAGTGCATCTATCAGAAGAGAGTAGTGATGAGTACCTAATATCATATGAACTGGATAAAACAGAGTCAGATAATAAACCTAATGAAGTAGGCATCGATATTGCAGATGTCCTCAGATCAAGACATAATCATGGATCACAAGTAGATACTAGAAAGAGAGACAATTAGGTAAGAACCTATATATTTCAACAACATCAGGGCCTCAGAAGATAGGTTCTGCTTGGCATATGACAATGAATCTTGGACACATAATTCACTAAAAGGCCTACAGTCCTCTAATGTTCCCATCATCTAGTAATGCACAATTATCATCCCCACTGCATAGTACATATATTTCTACATCTGGTACCCTGTTCTCTAGTCCAGCTCCTGACCCTTGGTGAAATATAGTGATAATGGTAGCAAGGTCCATATTAGATGATTTCAACACTCTGATTCTATAGTACAACATATTTCAGCAGCTACTCCGGCACAATTTTGCTCTAACAGCGTAGGTACATAAGGTTTGGTATACCATACTTGCTAGTATTGTAGATGCTGAAAACATGCAACCCTCAGAGTAGTCCATAAGTTTGGTAATTGGACTCAGGCAGATATGATATAATACAGAATGCAATACTAACCTTGAAAGATAAACCAAAAACACTCTGGGGTATGATCCCAGTTTGTATATGAGGTGAAGAAAGGGATGGTGGAGTTATACAGTCAGCTGGAAGATCCCACAACTATAGCATACAGAGTTGATTATCTGCTGGATCAAGATAGGTTTATGAGCAACCTAAGAGGGTACAAGGTTAGTCTCCACTAGACAATACCATATAGTGACCACCAGTAACTGTAATTGGATGCAACCAAGGGCCCAACATTACAATTCCTTGTACTCCAGGTTGCTGAGGGGGCTTTTGGTAAGTAGATTGCAAGGAAGAAGATGCAAGGTATTGTGGATTATGGGTGTCTTATGTGCATTAATGGCACTATGATCTGCTTGATGTGTACTATAATCTACTATGTACTGTGTGCCTGGGAAATGGGAATATATCAAGAGCCCACTGACTTCAAGCAGGAGGCAGCCATGGGGGAGTCTTGGAATCATCCAACTGTTCATTCATGACCAAGGTGGCTAACCTGTTATCAAACATACAAGATATTTTTGACTGGCAAAAAGAAACTTATAGTAAGTGCCCACGGAGGATCCAGGATATGATTGTGTAAAATATTGAAGAAACAATTGACAAGAGGGTTGCACAAGTTCACAGGGTGCAGTCAGACTACGGTGCAGGATATGATGATGATTGGGAAGCCAGAAATGCTGAGCTCTAGAGTCAGATATCCAACCACACTACCATACAGCCTGTACTGCAATACTCTAATTACCAGAAGTTTGACCTAGTAGGATATCAGGAATATCAGA